>ML830035.1:83532-98787 GCA_009831015.1 Picea engelmannii | reverse complement strand
CAAGTTGCAAGAAAATAGAAAAAGGGCTCATATGTACCATCACTGTAAGTCTACTAATTGCATCATGCTTTGTTTATCAACCCAGTTATTCCACTTTTTAAAATAGAAATGTGTAGCCAAACACTTATAGATTTCAATTTATTTTTTTGCAGGTATTTCACTCTATCTTCTTTCTACAGTCATGTTTCATGTACATATTTCTCCTATGGTCTGTGGGATCCCCAATCCTAGTCTATATGACAAAAACATTGACATTTCTAGTAATATGTAACGTACTTTTACTTTTTGATATATTTCAAAATTTCCAGTAATATGTAACAAACTTTTATTTCAAATAAAACTTTTTTCCTTTCTCCTTTTAAATTTATGTCCTCATACATTTTTATCTTTCAGAGCCTATTTGACAAATGCATTTAAATTTCAAAAAAAATTCTTCTACTATGCACAAATTGTATTTTGTTAAATACAGTAAAAAAATAAATGGTGCTCTACATGCCACACATCATTTACTGCATGGATACCACTTGTGCTTCATGCTGTTTGTCACATCTTCGCTGCAGTTTCCATCTGCCTCTACTACTTTTTCCTATCCCACTTCAACCCGACACACTTAACCAATTATCTTTCTGCGGGGTCCCACCTTAGCGCTAATGAAATTTTATGCCCCATGTTCCGTGATATACATGTTGCACACAACATTTCTGTGATATGCATTGAACACTTCCGTCATTTACAATTCGATCCCATTTTCCACAATTTACCTTGTAACCTGCTTAGTAGGAACTACACTACCATGCAACCTTGTTTCTAGTAGTTTTCATGATTATTTTGATACTCATCACAATCACAATCACAATCACAATCACTTAACATAGGCTTTATTTCTAGTACTCTTCATGATTATTTTACTACTCGTCACAAAATCATATTAATATTAAGGAATTGCATATGATGATATAAATTCCACTTTCCACAAGGAAAAACATTCTTGGTTATAAGTGGATATGCAAACGAATTTTAAGGAATGGCACATGATGATATAAGTTTCACTTTCGGCAAGGAAAGATGTGTAAGTGGATATGCAAACCAAGTTTACATCACATGGTCATCTTGCGTGAGATGAGGAAAGAATGGTATTCAAGTTTTTGTAACAAAACGAGGGCATCGATTTGACTCATCCTTTTGTGACAATTATAAATATCGATATGACCAAAATCATGGTTTCTCTAGGTAGAATATTTGACTGGGTTGGTAGGTGCATGAGAAGGATGTGAAGAGCACAATTTTAAAAAATAAAAAGATTACATTATGAATATGCATAAGGCATCAATAAACATGGTTTTGAGCACATTATTTGTAGTGAAAATTTTATAAAAAAATTGATATGGATTGTAAGTTTTTATTATATATCATGTTAAGTTAGAATGTTAGAGTTGTTTTCAATAACTTAGTAGTGAGGTATTAGTGTTATGTTAGATAACATTATATTAAAAAAATTAAAGTTAACTTAATTAAAAACAAAATAATAATAATAAAAATAATATAGGAAATAATTATTTTGTTTTTAATTGAGTTAACTTTAATTTTTTTAATATAATGTTATCTAACATAACATTAATACCTCACTACTAAGCTATTGAAAACAATTCAGCACTTTAACTTAACATGATATATAATAAGAACTTACAATCCATATCAAATTTTTTCATAAATTTTTCACTACAAATAACCATGATTTATACTATTTCAAAGAAAATATAGCTATTTAATCATAAAATCTGAATTATTTTTTAATTGGTGAAAACCTTTATAAACATAAATATTCACAATATTGATGTCCATGCAATATTTATGTTATGGATGCAACATTCTACTTTACTTTACATTACAAATATTCACCTTCAGTGTTGCTTTTAGGGTTTGTTTATATATATATATATATATCAGTAATAATATAATGAAAAATTATTTAAAATAAGTAAGTGGTTGCATCTATTTCAACCATGAGCTAATAAGAATGATTTAAAAAATACTAAAAATAAAAATTTATATTTATGTTTTAATAATAAGAACTTTATATATTAAATAATTTTCTATATTTTATCATTTTAAAATAGTTACTTAGTTGCAATGATTTCAACAACAATATAACAAATAGTTGCATTAATTTCAATAATGATATAACAAATACTTGCATTCATTTGGGTAATGGTAGAATTCAAAAAGATAACTTGTATTGATTTAAATGATGGTACAATGAAAAATTATGTAAAATAGTAATAGAGTTGCAATGATTTCAACAACAATATTATTAATAGGTTTATTGATTTCAACAATGATATAAATAAATACAAAATGATATATTTATTTTAGTGATAATACATTGAAACTTTATTTAAAGCTAGTAGTTGCATTGATTTTAGTGATGAACTAATGCAAAACAATAATGTGTATTGATTTTATTGATGATATAGTGAAAATTCATTTAGAGAAATATAGTTGCATTGATTTTAGTGATAACCCAATGAAAAAAATAAGGTACATTAATTTTAATGATGATAGAATGAAAAATCATTTAGATCAATCAAGTAGTTGGAATGGTCTCGATGACATAATGAAAAATATTAGGGTGCATTGATTTCAATTATAATGCAATGAACAGTGATTAAGTGTAGTAGAAATATCATTATTTCGATCCATTCTTATTGCACCTATTGAAAGAAATAATAAAAACTAGCTTCCTTTGAAACTTGTTTAGGGCTTAACAGTCCTTAAGTCACAATGATTGATGTTAGAGAAAACTACTATTAGTATTGGGAAGCAAGCAAGAGAAGGCATGATATTTATTGCAATATCTAGAGTTAAATATTTGGATGGCCTATGATTTCAGCCTCCCTTTTCATATGATTGATATGAAATGATGGAAAAACTAATAGGTGTGACTATTAAAAAAGGAGAAGAAGATATATTGGTATTGATCTCACCTTAAACTATGTGTAATTGATTACATTCTTATTATTCACATTTTTCATTATTCAACATTGTTACGTTATTTCTGTTCAATTCAAATTATTATTCATGCATTTCTTGAAATATACTTCTAAATAATTTTATCTATGTAAGAATATGGATTAACATTAATCCTTCTCAATAATACTCTATAGACCTTCAATCAACGAGGGAAGTGAGTAAATTTGAAATAATGAAATTAATCTTAGACATTTACATAATGTTGAGTATCTAAAAATTGTGTCACTATAACAAAAAGTGAAGAAGATAGAGTGACATTGATGCTTCTCTATAATACTCTTTATACTTTCAACCAATAGAGAAAATTGAGTAAATTTCAAATGATGATATTTATATTAAAAAAAAACAAAAATATTAATGAAATAGTCGAAAAAGATAAAAAAATATAGAGGATAAATATCAATGGTAAAATATATCTATCATTAGTGACAATTCATCATATTAGTATTCTCAAATTGTTTGCATTAAGTCTCTAACTCTTCCCCTCATGGTGATTATGGAACCTAGATACATTTATAACGTTTGTTTGTACAAATCATTTTCCTACACATTCAATTGCCTATATACATGTGTAAATGATTTTTTTGGAACCTTGTTTCTACTAATTCTAGATAATCATATATGGAAAACTATAGTAAGTTTTTTATTACACTTTTTCCATTCATAGAATCAAGTACCAAATTTGAATTTACACAAAATTGTATTTGTATGAAATATCTTTGCTCAACTATCCTCAATAAAACCGTATATGAATTTATCACAACCCAATTAATTATTAGTTAGATCATCTAATATTTGTTTGTAACACACTTTTCGACTATTAACGAGAAAGGATTATGATCCTCCACAAATTCCTATGCTACCTTGGAAAGAACCATAAAAATAACCCCATTCCATGTACTTGTCAATTTATAGTTTAAACTATTTTCCTCATGTACTTACCCTTCCATATTTTCCTTCATCCTTCATAATAAATGTACATAAAATCATAAGTCACATAGAATACATCAGGAACTTGTTATCTTGGAATAAATTGGTATCAATGGAAAGCCATAAAGACCAAGATTTTACATAGGAAAGAGACATGTTATCCTTTACTAATTATTGTTAAAACCATTTCAAATTCCTTATATAATGGTACTTTATACCATTATATCCTCCTTTATCATTTTTTAAATCAAAATAATTCGGATAGAATGCTTTCCTGTATGGAAAATGAATTCTCAAATGACTTATTATTTCGTAATCACTCTTTCATGGAACAAAAATATCCAAAGGAATTTCGATGGCCCCCTTTTTAAATATTACTAAATTGAAAAATTATTTGGGCTACATAAATATCATAGTCTTTAATGTGACTTGATATTCCAAACAAATTTCCACAGCCATATATTACTTCCATCGTCATCCCCTAAAAACATGGCTTTAAAACCTATACATTCTATGTATTTACCGCATGAATGATTTTGTTACCAAATTTGTTATCATATACTACTAATAAACTAATGGATCTCCACAATATTTTATGTAGTTCCCACATGAATGATTTTGTTACCAAATTTGTTATTATCTACTATTAATAAACTAATGGATCTCTGTAATATTTTATGTGAAAACGAAACACAACTTAATGCATCATCATTTTATAGTCGCAACCTAGCTATATTTTTCTACCATAAATTAAACATGGTGGATGACATTGGGTCTACTTCATAGTGAAAATTTCTTATATATTAAAAAAATGAATCATAACATCTAAGATTTTCAATTGACTTTCACATCTTATTCCAGGATAAACCCCTATCCTAACTTTTCCAATTTAGGCTCCAATCTAAACAATTCCCAAACATTAAAATGTATAAAACTAAGGCCTTATGTATGATAAAACTAAGACCTTGCGTATAACCAAACATTAGATATAAACATAGACATCATGTCAAATTTGTTCTCTTCAAATGAAAAACACTCTCACCACATAAAATTTTCTCCACCCTTAATGACAAACACTCAAACACTTGTAGTTTTGAAAGATAACCTTATACCATAATCATCAAACACTCAAACACTTGTAGTTTTGAAAGATAACCTTATACCATAATCATGAGTAAAATACGAGTCTCCATAAACATAAACATCAACAACATGAACATTTTGCAACAAGTTATTTATCATACAAGAAATGAATGCTTTTAACACTCCACCCCTACAACTTTATGCTTAGCTATTATATTGTAGCTAACTAGTGTACTTAACCATAAGAATTGCATCTTCCCAAGACACTAGAGAAATGGAGAGATAGATCTAGGATGGATCCCTCGCGTCATTATTTCTTATTCCAAATAGATTATGTGATGTGTAACCTACCAAATCGATACAAACTTTTATGAACTTCAAAGAAAGATAAGAGGGTATAATCAAAAGTTTGGATAGATTATTAGTGATATCAAAGAGTGTAATGATAAATTTTGATCAATAAGAATAAGGTCCTGCGTTCCCGCGTTGGAAGATGGGGCTTCTCATATCATCTTATAGCCATATTAGATTAAGAAGAAAGAGGGTGAAACTCCACACCCTTTAAAATTTAACTCTAACTCTAGCTGGTTTAAAAAAGGAGTTTATTAATTTGGTTAAAGAGAAATTGATATATTTTATTTTTCAAATGAAAGAACCACAATGTTACAATTCATGTTACAATTCTTAAGGATAAAATATGTTATTGCTTTTTAATGTATTTTTTTAAGCTAAACAAAGAATTAAAAATTCATAATAATAATTGTTATTAATAAAATTTCAAATTATTCGTTTTTTTGAATTTAATAATGTTTTTTTTAAAGAAAAATAAATATAAATTAAGTGAATTGGAAATGGATAGATAGCCAAAAGTTGAAATACATGATTAAAAATTAAACACTATATTTTTCCCCAAAGGTATATAGACATAGAGGTTCCTCAAACTTATGTGAAACATCATAAGGAAATCTAAGAAATGGAAAAAGAATATGGTAGTTGTAAAATGAGATTTCATAACTTATGTGAAACATCACAAGAAAATCTAGGAAATGGAAAAAGAATATGATAGTTGGAAAATGAAATTTCTAGAAGATGAAGATTTCATATTTTTAAGGATACATTTAGACTAAATATTGTTGAGATTATCAAACTCATGTTATATTTTTCAAGATTTATAAATTATGATACCAATGAAAAGCTCATAGAAGAATTTTATAAAGAAAAACAATTTTTATTAGTTGGAAAACATGTATGCATAAAAATTTAATCATATTATTTAACTAAATAATTGAGAGAAAGTTTTACGCATCGTATGATTGTGTTTTTTTTATTTTTGAAGTTAATCATATTATTTAAGTAATTGAGTTCAGTGAGAGTTTTACCTAGTACATCGTATGATTATGCTTTTCATTTTTTTTTAGTAATTGAGTTGAGTGAGAGTTTCACCTAGTACATTGTATGATTAAGTTTATTTTTTATTTTTTATTGTATTTTTTTGTTTAAATAAATATATTTTTTTTAAATATAAATAAAAATTTATTTAATAAATGTGTAATGAAAAATCATCATTATTTATTAATTATAATAATAAAATATTAATAAAAAATTAAAAAAATGATTTTTCAATATTATTTTTATATAAATTATATATATATAATTAAATTTTTTTTAGATGTTTTATAACTTTTTCATATTTTTCTTATCTTACCTTTTTAATACGTATCACCTAGACTATTGTTCTCATTCTGAACGATGGTTGAGATTGAATTTAAAAACAATCACTTACCATATGAGAGCTAGAGGTATGGCTTAGAATATTTATTAAAATTTATTATTAGTCCCTTCCCTTTGGGCTGGAGGTATGGCGGAGAATATTTATTAAAATTTATTATTAGTCCTTTCCCTTTGGGCAGGAGGGATTATTAGTAAACGGTTTTTAGCTATTCTATTAGTTATGCATTCATACTAAAGTACCACAAACTATTTTAAATCAAATTTTTGAAAGTTTTATGCAATTTTCAAATTCAAATTTTATTTTTTATCGTAAGTTTTCAATTTGAGGTTTTATTTAGCCTCTTCCCGAGGCATAGCAAGAAGATAGGCAAAGTTTATACTTTGAAACTTACTAAATGATATCTACATTAATGTATACATCACTTCAAGTGAAGTAATGCTATCTCCATATATAACATTAGTTAGTGAACATTTAATATTTTTTCTCTTCACTCCCCTTCTTAAGGTGAGATTCTTCAATAGGTTAGTGCCTAGCGGCACAGATTTTGAACCATGCAATATTCGTGTCTTCATCTACGCATTCCATCAACGAATCCCATTGCATCTTCATCTCAGCCAAGCCCTTTTGCGCATCTCTTCATGCAACGCTCTTGGGCTACTTGGATCTGCTGTATCTTTCAACTCTCCACCAGTTGGAGGCTTCCTTGGCTTGTTTCGCTTAGGAGTAAGGGTGCGATGCATGGTACTGAACTTGTGTGGTAATCTACAACAATTTCAGGTTCAGAGTTAGGGATATGATTTTAAGGATGGAAATTTGTTTTAAAATGTAAAAACCTTGATGAATTTTATTAATCTTTCATATGTCAACTATAAATGTTTGGCTATATTTTTGTAAAAATATTCAAATTTCTAAATATTTTATATAGTTTTTATAAAATTTTGACTATTTTTAAGGTAAAATAATTTTATCCTATAGAATATGGGTGAATCATTTTTAAAATAGTGAAAATCATTTTTAGAAAAACCATGAAAAATTATTTCATAAGAAAAATTTATCCCCTAAAATCATTCTTGTTCAAAGTCAGAATTTTGAAGCATCCATGATCAGAAAATGCAATTCTAAAGTATCTATCGTAATAAAATGCAACCTTTTGAATATCTTCTACTATTGAAAAATATTTGTTCTCTGTAGTTGAAAATTAATATTGAAAAATATTTGTTCTCTGTAGTTGAAAATTAATATAGAACAACTAATATTCTTTAAATTTACATTCTTAATTTTACAGAATAAAACCTTAGTCATACTTGGAAAAAAAATCCCTAACGGTCACTATATTCTTCAATGTCTGAACCATTCTTTTCTTTGTGCTAAAACCATCTGCTACACGTCTACAGGAGGAATCAATTAGGGAGGCAATGAATATGATGGCTTTGAAGCCACTTCAACAGAAGAAGATGTTGAAGAGAGATCTGCAATACAATGATGAGCATAAATAAGCTTCAAGCAATGAATATTAAGTGTAAAGATACCTATAAAGTGAATAGATAGGCTTAGTAGGCAGACAAGAGAAGCTCTTTTCAAGCATACGAGATCCATTTTTCGATCGAGACTTTGGGGAAGATTATGTATACTTCTCATTCGAACCCTTGCTCGCATATGTAAGTCAATCGCACTGACAACCTTCTATTAGTAACCATCAAATATATGCCCACAGAGCCCAAGAAGAGAACACACACATCCTGCCAGTCGCGTGGTTACCCTTATCTGGGAGCAAAGTAAAATCCATATATAGTGCCAGGGATAGCGAGGGTAGTATGAGTGAGAGTGAAAGGTAAAATGAAAGTTGTGCAGTAACAAACCTGTTGTAATTTGACGACGTGGCCTTTTCTGAACACATGGTGTACCGAGAGTAATTTCTGGGGATATTTCTTAAGGAAATACGACGCGAGCACACATTTCTCTGTACATTTTTTTCTTTGGATATTGCAACTAGTGCATGGAGATGTCTCTTCCTTCCAACCAAATTTGTTGCTCATCTGGACAACAATTCCACACAAAATCAAATTATGTTCTTGTAGCACCCCTCTTAGCTTTGCAATACAATATCATATTAACAGTGATTCTGTATATTGTTTCTTTCCTTTCCGTAATGTTTTGCAGTTACAGTTTTTTCCCTGGAGTAAGGAATATAGTGCTTGAAACCTTTTTCTCTATGGATCTTCAATCCAAAAATAAAACAAAGTTTAAGTAGAAGGAATGAAGCCAGAAAAGAATGTTGGGGCACATTATTTCCCTCGTCCCGCGTTGACTTCACAATCTGATTCCTATTGTTTACCCATTACCATCAACATTAGTGGCGAAGGTAGATGGAGCAAAGGAAACTTCTTTACAGAACCGTCCATATCAGAGCCAATTCCAAGCGTAAAAAGTTAGAGGTTGTTTTTGTCTTCTTTGAACAGTGTGCAATTCCTGACCTTATGCCTTAAAACTTCTCAGATACAATTTTTTTCCTGGAGTAAACTACAATGGCAATTGAATCCTTTGTTCCGCCTAGGATTGAAACTCGGTCATGATGGATGCACACATAGAATCCATGCAAACTGTTAAACATAATGTAACCTCAACAGTTTGACTGTACACTGCCAGCTATCCTGGCCAGCTGTACTTTCTATTCTTGATTTTCTCTAGCCTATTTAGCTCATTTATTTCCCATTGCATTGTAATCTCTTCAGTTCTTCATATATTCTAATATCCTGTTTTCTATTCCATTCTTTCTCTTTGCATTTCTTGCTTCACAATTTATCATGGTATCATAGCTACAGTAGTAAGCCTCTTCATACAGGCTGGAGAGCAACACGATCCTCACAGTGCAAAGCTTCATGGATCTCGAGAAGCATTTCACACAGACTTTTCACAAAATATGGAGAGTTGTCCGTCATACTCTCGAAATATTCTCGTAGGAAACTTCCACGAGGAAGCTGTCTGCTCATACACTCAAAGATCAACGTAAGAAGATCACGCGACAAGGCAGAGTGTACAATGCTTGAAAGATCGAGGAAGAAGAAAGTGCAGAAGAAGAAACTTTAAAGACTGTTGTAATTTTCAAGAATCATCAAAGATTTACGAAGGAGAGCTGCAGGAGGCGGGAACTCTTGAAGAATTCAAAGAATCGTTCAAATTCGCTAAAGATTCCTGTAGAAGGCAGAATCATTTAAAGACTTATGAAAAATCGCTCAAATCTGTCAAAGATTGTAGCAGAGAACATAGAACTTATGAAATTCTTTCAAACCTTTGAAATATTCATGAATTTTTCTTCTGCAGAAGAAAATCCTTGCAAAGACAGTAAAGAACGCGTCTCAAGTTCAAAGAGAAACTGTCGAGGCTGTAAGATTTGTCTTGCGAATGGATCTGAAGAGGGAAACCAGTTCAGAAGGGACGAAGAGATCACGGAAAAGGTGAAAGAGTTTTAGCTGATAGATCTTGCGCAGAGGCCCGACAATCGTTGGATCATCGAGAAAGTGAATGAGGTTTAGTCCTCTGCAGCGCCAAGGAGAAATTTTCGACTTGTGAAGTCGCGAAATCCCGACATCATCTGGACTATCCATCAAGAAACACATGGTAAGATCTCGGCATTTCACTGACTCGCAAGGTGTAAAGGTTAGAAGATTGTCGTGAGAATTCATGAATCTTGAAATCACGAGTCATTTTGGACCGTTGGATTGCAAAAGATCGTGAGCCGTCGATCTTATTCCATCGCAAAATCGAGAATCGGGAGTTGGACGAGCAAAGGTGATTGCACTCCAAAACTCTGATATGCGATATCGCGAAATCCCGAGAGGACTTGTGAGCCATCCATGTTAGAGGACAGGTGGCAGCAGATCCAAGTGCCGTCAAATCGACATATCAGAGTTCACGGTTTTGAAAGACTGTCGCAACAACAATTCTAAACTCAATAAATCGCGATTCACGAAATAGTGATAAGATCACAGCCATCCATTTGTTCAGACACGTGGCAAACATCAAGGAAACCATCGGCATTTAGGCAACCAGGGTTTTCAAGTTGACAAAAACTTTGGATTCGCAAGTCATGAAGTCACGAAATGATGAGGACCATCCATCCTGAGGTGATGCGTGGAATAAATCTGAGGACTCAGGAAAAGTCCTGAAAAGGAAAGGGCCATCGGCACATCAGGATTTGGCGTTTTGTGAATCCTGAGGACAAGAAACACGAGCATTTCGGAACTGCGAAGTCTGAAATCCTGATAGGATGAAAGCTTTGTTTTGGGGCCCACCTGATGTCATCTCATCAAAATGAGGGATCGAGAATCTCCACGGCGAAACCCCCGAAGAAGACTTGAGCAGTCCATCTATTGGGACGCATGGCAGAGATCAAAGGAATCGGGAAAGTCCCGAAAGGAAAGCGCCATCGGAAAATCAGAGATCGGGGAATCGAGGAGTCAGAAGAGCTCGTTATTAGGGTTCACGAAGTCCCGATTTGAAATATCCCGATAAGATCTGGACCGTCAGATCACAGGAAGATCTGGACCGTTGAATTGTCCAAACACGAATTTTGCATTTCGGTAATTTGAAAGACAAAGAACTGAAAAATCCCATAGCGCTTTAACACAAGGCACATGGTCACATTGCACTGTGACAAAGGCCAATACAATGCCGATAAGCTCTCATTGGCAATCGACGTTTCGACGATCAGAGGTAAATACAAAATTTTCCCTCTATTTTCATTCTGAGATTTTTTTTCAAAAATATGTCGTCTAGCAACTTAGGACCAACTCAGGGTCCGATTCTACTTGGAAAGACATATGAGTTCTGGTCTCTTCAGATGAGATCATTCTTGCAAGCACAAGAGTGCTGGGAGCCAGTGGATCTTGGATATGTGGAACCAGATCCAGCAGCCCTTTCTGCCATGACAAATCCACAGAAAATTGCTGAGGCAACACTAAGGAACAAAAAAAATAAAGCGAAATTATGGATTCAAAATTCTGTGGATGATACGATTTTTTCAAAAATCACAAGCGCTGGTACTTCAAAACAGGCCTAGGACATACTTAAATCTTCCTACCAAGGAAATGACAGGCTCAAAATAGTTAAACTGGAGACCTTGAGGATGCAATTCGAGACTCTAAGGATGACAGAGTCTGAAAATGTGGATCAGTTCATGACCAGAGTCATGGGAATCGTGAACTAGATCAGACTGATTGGTGAAACCATCACTGATCAACGAATTGTTGAGAAAACTCTCAGAAGTTTACCAAAGAAATTTGAAATGGTTGTAACAGCAATCCTTGAATCCAAGGATCTGTCAAGTTTTTCAACAGATGAATTAATTGGTTCTATGGTGACACATGAGACCAGACTGCATCTCATAGATGAGTTAATCTCCAATGCTTTCAAAACTCAATTCTCCTTCAACAGAGGGAGAGGCAGAGGAAGAAGCAGAGGTCACCAAGGAAGAGGGAGAAATCAAATTAACCCTCACTCCAGTGGAGGTAATAGACAACAATATCCGAATCAAAATTTCCAAGGTCAAAGACAACAGCAACAAAATCAACATCCGAATTTCCAGCCTCAAAGAGGCAGAGGGAGAAGATCAAATGATAAAACAAGCATACAATGCTATTACTGAAAAATATATGGGCACTATAAATCTAAATGCAGAAAGAAGCAAGCAGATCATCTCTCAGGCAGAGGACATGTGTCAAATCATACGGGAGACACCTCAATAGGTATTTTTCTTTCGTGTCACAAGACTGAACAACAACCTAAAGATCTATGGTTGTTGGATAGTGGATGCAGCAATCACATGAAAAGTAACAAATAATTACTTTCATGCATTCATTCTTCAATATCATCTGATATTACACTTGGAAATGATTACTTAGTCAAAGTTCAAGGAAAATGATTTGTTCCTATGCTTACTAAACATAATGTAAAGAAAGACATAAACAATGTCTATCATGTTCTAGATCTGAAACATAATTTGCTAAGTGTAGGACAACTCATTGAGCATGGCTATAAGGTACTTTTTGAGGGAGCATCCTGCAAAATATATGACAAATACCCCAACAGAAAATTGATTTCTGAAATCCATATGACTCCAAATAGGATGTTTCCCCTTACCCTCAGAACTGCAAATCTGATTCAACCATATGCACAAAGTGCATCAACTCTGAATGAAAGAATGGTTTGGCATACAAGATTTGGGCATCTACCATTTCAGAGTCTAAGTCTTCTTCAGAAGCACTCCATGGTCAAAGGTCTTCCCATCTTTAAAGAGCAAATTTCCCCATGGGAGTCTTGCATACTTGGAAAACATAAGAGAACTAGTTTTCCACAGTCTTCCAATCAAGCCAAACAACATCTTGAACTTGTTCACACTGACCTATGTGGACCAATGAAAACAGAGTCAATAGGTGGTAGCTTTTACTTTCTAATGTTTATTGATGATTTCAGCAAAAAAACGTGGATCTATTTTCTCAGACACAAGTCTGAAACTTTTGCAAAATTCAAAGAATTAAAGACAAAAGATGAAAAACAGAGTGGAAAATATATCAAAGCACTCAGGTTATATGGAGGAGGAGAATACAACTCCAAATAATTTGCAAAATTCTGCAAATCACAAGGCATTATCATGCAAACAACAACTTGGTATACTCCACAACAGAATGGAGTGGCTGAAAGGAAAAATCATACAATAATGAATATGGCAAGAACACTACTTAAAGAGAAAAGTTTTTCAAATACTTTTTGGGTTGAAGCAGTAGCATGCTCAGTTTATCTCCTGAATAGATCTCCAACCACCAGTCTAAAGATGAAAGTTCCTCAAGAAGCATGGAGTGGGACAAAGCTAAATGTAGCACATCTAAGGACATTCAGAGGCATAGCATACGCTCACATACCTTCCGAATTAAGGAAGAAACTTGATGACAGAAGTGAGAAATGTATTTTCACTGGATGTAGTGAAACATCTAAAGCTTACAGGCTTTACAATCCAATCACCAGGAAACTAATTCTCAGCAGAGATGTAAAATTTTTGGAAAATCAATTTTGGAATGATTTAGAAAATCAGTAGATGGACAGCCAAAATCCATTGCTGCCAAGTTCTGAAAATGCAGAAAATTCAGAACAGCAAGTACCTCAAACTATTCTTCCAAGATTACAAGTACAAAGGCAACCTGAAAATTCTCAGGATAACTCAACTTCTAGCATAGAATCATTCTCTGAACCACAAAATCAGAGAACTCGAAGTTTGAGAGAAATCCATCAGCAGTTGGATGACTTTGAACAAAACAACCTTTTTGCTTTAATGTCATGTCAACCTACATCTTTTAAGGAAGCAACTAAGGAGACACATTGGGTTCAAGCCATGAACCAAGAAATTGACTCCATTGAGAAGAACAAGACATGGGATCTTGTTGATTTTCCAACTCACAAGAAGAGTATTGGTGTCAAGTGGGTTTACAAAACTAAACTCAATGAAAAAGGGAAGATTGAAAAGCACAAGGCGAGACTTGTTGCCAAAGGATTCTCATAACAACCAGGTACTAATTATGGTGAAACTTTTTCTCTAGTAGCAAGATTAGACACTGTAAGGACTCTATTGGCCATATTAGCCCAACACAAATGGAAAGTATACCAGATGGATGTCAAGTCAGCATTTCTGAATGGTTTCTTAGAAGAAGAAGTTTATGTCGATCAGCCACCTGGATTTGAACTCCAAGAGCACCCAATCAAAGTCTATCAGTTGAAGAAAGCCTTGTATGGATTAAAGCAAGCTCCAAGAGCTTGGTACAGTAGAATTAACACTTATCTGATCAAAAGTGGTTTCAACAGAAGCCGAAATGAGCCAACTCTTTACACCAAAACAGATTAGCACGTTAAAATTTTGATTGTATGTTTATATGTTGATGACATGATCTATACAGGAAATCTTGAGTTAACAGATTTTAAACATGCCATGCAATTTGAGTTTGAGATGACAGATCTTGGCATAATGAAATATTTTTTAGGGATTGAGGTTCATCAATCAACCAAAGGCATTTTTGTATGTCAGCAAAAGTATGTAGCAGACATCATCAAAATATTTCGCATGGAAAGATGCAATCCAGTAGAAACCCCCATACCACTAGGCACAAAATTGAGCAAGAAAGATGAAGGTCCTACAGTGGGCTCTACCCTGTACAAAAGTTTAGTAGGCAGTCTGTTATATCTTACAGCAACTAGGCCTGACATTATGTATGCATCCAGCCTTGTTTCCAGATTCATGGAATCCCCCAAAGATTATCATTGGAAAATGGCGAAATGAATTTTGAGATATGTTGCAGGAACTCTCAATTTCGGCTTATGGTACACTAAATCTGATAGTAATCAAATTTCTGGTTACACAGACAATGATTTTGTAGGCAGCCTAGATGACAGGAAAAGCACATCTGGACATGTTTTTCAACTGGGCACAAACCTAA
>ML830035.1:41912-83482 GCA_009831015.1 Picea engelmannii | reverse complement strand
GACCTTGAGGATGCAATTCGAGACTCTAAGGATGACAGAGTCTGAAAATGTGGATCAGTTCATGACCAGAGTCATGGGAATCGTGAACTAGATCAGACTGATTGGTGAAACCATCACTGATCAACGAATTGTTGAGAAAACTCTCAGAAGTTTACCAAATAAATTTGAAATGGTTGTAACAGCAATCCTTGAATCCAAGGATCTGTCAAGTTTTTCAACAGATGAATTAATTGGTTCTATGGTGACACATGAGACCAGACTGCATCTCACAGATGAGTTAATCTCCAATGCTTTCAAAACTCAATTCTTCTTCAACAGAGGGAGAGGCAAAGGCAGAAGCAGAGGTCACCAAGGAAGAGGGAGAAATCAAATTAACCCTCACTCCAGTGGAGGTAATAGACAACAATATCCGAATCAAAATTTCCAATGTCAAAGACAACAGCAACAAAATCAACATCCGAATTTCCAGCCTCAAAGAGGCAGAGGGAGAAGATCAAATGATAAAACAAGCATACA
Source organism: Picea engelmannii (assembly GCA_009831015.1). Taxonomy (NCBI): domain Eukaryota; kingdom Viridiplantae; phylum Streptophyta; class Pinopsida; order Pinales; family Pinaceae; genus Picea; species Picea engelmannii. The sequence continues at coordinate 82,966 of ML830035.1, read as the reverse complement.
ATGCTATTACTGCAAAATATATGGGCACTATAAATCTAAATGCAGAAAGAAGCAAGCAGATCAACTCTCAGGGAGAGGACATGTGTCAAATCATACGAGAGACACCTCAATAGGTATTTTTCTTTTGTGTCACAAGACTGAACAACAACCTAAAGATCTATGGTTGTTGGATAGTGGATGCAGCAATCACATGACAAGTAACAAATAATTACTTTCATGCATTTATTCTTCAATATCATCTGATATTACACTTGGAAATGATTACTTAGTCAAAGTTCAAGGAAAATGATTTGTTCCTATGCTTACTAAACATAATGTAAAGAAAGACTTAAACAATGTCTATCATGTTCTAGATCTGAAACATAATTTGCTAAGTGTAGGACAACTCATTGAGCATGGCTATAAGGTAATTTTTGAGGGAGCATCCTGCAAAATATATGACAAATACCCCAACATAAAATTGATTTCTGAAATCCATATGACTCCAAATAGGATGTTTCCCCTTACCCTCAGAACTGCAAATCTGATTCAACCATATGCACAAAGTGCATCAACTCTGAATGAAACAATGGTTTGGCATACAAGATTTGGGCATCTACCATTTCAGAGTCTAAGTCTTCTTCAGAAGCACTCTATGGTCAAAGGTATTCCCATCTTTAAAGAGCAAATTCCCCCATGGGAGTCTTGCATACTTGGAAAACATAAGAGAACTAGTTTTCCATAGTCTTCCAATCAAGCCAAACAACATCTTGAACTTGTTCACACTGACCTATGTGGACCAATGAAAACAGATTCAATAGGTGGTAGCTTTTACTTTCTAACGTTTATTGATGATTTCAGCAAAAAAATGTGGATCTATTTTCTGAGACACAAGTCTGAAACTTTTGCAAAATTCAAAGAATTCAAGACAGAAGATGAAAAACAGAGTGGAAAATATATCAAAGCAGTCAGGTTAGATGGAGGAGGAGAATACAACTCCAAAGAATTTGCAAAATTCTGCAAATCACAAGGCATTATCATGCAAACAACAACTTGGTATACTCCACAACAGAATGGAGTGGCTGAAAGGAAAAATCATACAATAATGAATATGGCAAGAACACTCCTTAAAGAGAAAAGTTTTTCAAATACTTTTTGGGTTGAAGCAGTAGCATGCTCAATTTATCTCTTGAATAGATCTCCAACCACCAGTCTAAAGATGAAAGTTCCTCAAGAAGCATGGAGTGGGACAAAGCTAAATGTAGCACATCTAAGGACATTCAGATGCATAGCATACGCTCACATACCTTCTGAATTAAGGAAGAAACTTGATGACAGAAGTGAGAAATGTATTTTCACTAGATATAGTGAAACATCTAAAGCTTACAGGCTTTACAATCCAATCACCAGGAAACTAATTCTTAGCAGAGATGTAAAATTTTTGGAAAATCAATTTTGGAATGATTCAGAAAATCAGCAGATGGATAGCCAAAATCCATTGCTGCCAAGTTCTAAAAATGCAGAAAATTCAGAACAGCAAGTACCTCAAACTATTCTTCCAAGATTACAAGTACAAAGGCAACCTAAAAATTCTCAGGATAACTCAACTTCTAGCAGAGAATCATTCTCTGAACCACAAAATCAGAAAACTCGAAGTTTGAGAGAAATCCATCAGCAGTTGGATGACTTTGAACAAAACAACCTTTTTGCTTTAATTTCATGTCAACCTACATCTTTTAAGGAAGCAGCTAAGGAGCCACATTGGGTTCAAGCCATGAACCAAGAAATTGACTCCATTGAGAAGAACAAGACATGGAATCTTGTTGATTTGCCAACTCACAAGAAGAGTATTGGTGTCAAGTGGGTTTACAAAACTAAACTCAATGAAAAAGGGAAGATTGAAAAGCACAAGACGAGACTTGTTGCCAAAGGATTCTCATAACAACCAGGTACTGATTATGGTGAAACTTTTGCTCTAGTAGCAAGATTAGACACTGTAAGGACTCTATTGGCCATATTATCCCAACACAAATGGAAAGTATACCAGATGGATGTCAAGTCAGCATTTCTGAATGGTTTCTTAGAAGAAGAAGTTTATGTCAATCAACCACCTGGATTTGAACTCCAAGAGCACCCAATCAAAGTCTATCAGTTGAAGAAAGCCTTATATGGATTAAAGCAAGCTCCAAGAGCTTGGTACAGTAGAATTGACACTTATCTGATCAAAAGTGGTTTCAACAGAAGCCAAAATGAGCCAACTCTTTACACCAAAACAGATCAGCACGTTAAAATTTTGATTTTATGTTTATATGTTGATGACATGATCTATACAGGAAATCTTGAGTTAACAGATTTTAAACATGCCATGCAATCTGAGTTTGTGATGACAGATCTTGGCATAATGAAATATTTTTTAGGGATTGAGGTTCATCAATCAGCCAAAGGAATTTTTGTCTGTCAGCAAAAGTATGTAGCAGACATCATCAAAAGATTTCGCATGGAAAGATGCAATCCAGTAGAAACCCCCATACCACTAGGCACAAAATTGAGCAAGAAAGATGAAGGTCCTACAGTGGGCTCTACCCTGTACAAAAGTTTAGTAGGCAGTCTGTTATATCTTACAACAACTAGGCCTGACATTATGCATGCATCCATCCTTGTTTCCAGATTCATGGAATCCCCCAAAGATTCTCATTGGAAAATGGCGAAACGAATTTTGAGATATGTTGCAGGAACTCTCAATTTCGGCTTATGGTACACTAAATCTGATAGTAATCAAATTTCTGGTTACACAGACAATGATTTTGTAGGCAGCCTAGATGACAGGAAAAGCACATCTGGACATGTTTTTCAACTGGGCACAAACCTAATCTCATGGGCATCAAAGAAGCAGCCAATTGTTTCAATATCTTCCACAGAGGTAGAGTATATCGCTGCTACCTCAACTTCTTTTCAAGCTGTGTGGTGGAGAAGAATATTGAAAGATATGTCACATACAGAAAATGATCCAACTCCTATTTTCTGTGACAATACTTTAGCAATTGCTTTATCCAAAAATCATGTGTTTCACAAGAAAAGAAATCACATTGACACTCGTTTTCATTTCATACACGAGCTAGTCAATAATCGTGATATTGCACTACAATTTTGTGGTTCTCGAGATCAACTTGCTGATATCTTTACAAAGCCACTAGGAAAATCGGTTTTTGATTTTCAGAGACAACACTTAGGCATAGTCAGTGCTGATGTTTGTAACTGTTGAGTTTAAGAGGGAGTGTTAAACATAATGTAACCTCAACAGTCTGACTGTACACTGCCAATTGTACTTTCTATTCTTTATTTTTTTGAGCCTATTTAGCTCAGCTATTTCCCATTGCATTGTAATCTCTTCAGTTCTTCATATATTCTAATATAATGTTTTATGTTTTATTCTTTCTCTCTGCATTTCTTGCTTCACAATTTATAACAAACTACATTCGATCATGGGAACCAAGTGGAGACCACTCCATGTAATGGAATGTATGTGGCAGGAGTTAAATAAATCACGTTATACTCACACTATCTTCAATGATCGTTATATAAAATAGTTTCACTGACATCTAATCCGCAAGTTCCGTTTCCTGCAGGCATGTCAGCTAACGCCAAATGGGCTCCCAAATTTGAGGTTTTTGAGGAAACTAAGTTGACTTAGTTTCTTTGAGACATACTCACTATCATGAGTCGAATATAAGTTACACTCGAGGTTGAATGTTTATTTTGCAAAAAGATTGGTAAGTTTGCTCTTTCGATTAATTCTGAGTAAAAGATTGGTAAGTTTGGTCCTTCGGTTAATTTTGAGTCATTAGAGCCATTAGGGCAGGGAGGGAATTGCTTCAAGATAGCAAGCATGCCATTGCTTTTGGGACAAATGACTTTTGCACTGTAGGGTTCAAAGTCATTTAAATCTAGAATGCACTCTGCACACAAGTAATACCCTGAAGTCGAAATTTCTCATGGTCGCCAAAACAAAGATTTTCACAAGAAGATCATCTCGAAAGATCCTCATTTCATTATATAATACAAAATCACTTAAATCTAGACTACGCATACTACGTGTACATAATACCATAAATTCCAAACCTATGATGGTCGTCTAGAATTCAAAGTCTCTTAAATTTAGATAGCACATACTTTTCGTGCAAGTAATACCATAAACAAGCTTTTATAGAATTTAGTCTCTTAAATTTAGACCGTCATAAATTGTGAAGCAAAGAGAAATGTAGAGAGAAAAGAATAGAACAATATATTGAAATGTATGAAGAAGTATTGAAGAAGTTGAAGTATAATGCAATGGGAGATGGTTGAGCTAAATAGGCTCAAGCAAGACAAAAATAGAAAGTACAACTGTCCAATACAGCTGGCAGTGTACAGTCAGACTGTTGAGGGTACAATATATTTAACACTCCCTCTTAGACTCAACAGTTACAATCATGAGCACTCACTATGCCTAAGTGTTGTCTCTAAAAATCAAAAACTGACTTTCCTAGTGGCTTTGAGAAGATATCAGCAAGCTGATCTCTAGAACCACAAAATTATAGTGCAATATCACCATTATTGACTAGCTCACGTATGAAATGAAACCGAGTGTCAATGTGTTTACTTTTCTTGTGAAACACATGGTTCTTAGATAATGCAATTGTTGTTGTATTGTCACAAAAAATAGGAGTTGGATCCTTTTTCTGTTTGTGACATGTCTTTCAATAATCTTCTCAGCCACACACACAACTTGACATGAAGCTGAGGTAGCAGCTACATACTTTGCCTCTGCAGAAGATATTGAGACAATTGGCTTCTTCTTTGATGCCCATGAGATGAGGTATGTGCCCGGTTGAAAAACATGTCCACATGTGTTTTTCCTGTCATCTAGGCTTCCTGCAAAATCACTATCCGTGTAACCAGAAAGTTGATTACAATCAGATTTAGTGTACCATAAATCGAAATTGAGATTTCTTGCAACATATCTCAAAATTCGTTTTGCCATTCTCCAATGAGAATCTTTTGGTGATTCCATGAATCTGGAAACAAAGCTAGATGCATACATAATGTCGGGCCTAGTTGCTGTAAGATACAACAAACTGCCTATTAAACTTTTGTATAAAGTAGAATCCATTGTGGGACCTTCATCATTCTTGCTTAATTTTGTGCCTAAAGGTATGGGGGTTTCTGCTGGATTGCATCCTTCCATGCGAAACCATTTGATGATGTCTGCTGCATACTTTTGCTGACAGACAAAAATGCCTTTGGATGATTGATGAACCTCAATGCCTAAAAAATATTTCATTATGCCAAGATCTTTCATCTCAAACTCAGATTGCATGGCATGTTTGAAATCTGTTAGCTCTAGATTTCTTGTGTAAATCATGTCATCAACATATAAACATACAATTAGTATTTTACCGTGTTGATCTATTTTGGTATAAAGTGTTGGTTCATTTTGACTTCTGTTGAAACCACTTTTGATCAGGTAAGTGTCAATTCTGCTGTACCAAGCCCTTGGAGCTTGCTTTAAGCCATAAAAGGCTTTCTTCAACCGATACACTTTGGCTGGGTTCTCTTGGACTTCAAATCCAGGTGGTTGATCGACATAAACTTCTTCTTCTAAAAATTCATTTAGAAGTGCTGACTTGACATCCATTTGGTGAACTTGCCATTTGTGTTGTGCTGCTATGGCCAATAGAGTTCTGACAGTGTCTAACCTTGCTACTGGATCAAAAGTTTCACCATAATTAGTACCTGGTTGTTGTGAGAATCCTTTGGAAACAAGTCTTTCCTTGTGCTCTTCAATCTGCCCTTTTTCATTGAGTTTAGTTTTGTAAACCCACTTGACACCAATACTCTTCTTGTGTCTTGGCAAATCAACAAGATCCCATGTCTTGTTCTTCTCAATGGATTCAATTTCTTGGTTCATGGCTTGAACCCAATGTGACTCCTTAGTTTCTTCCTTAAAGGATGTAGGTTGACATGACATTAAAGCAAAAAGATTGTGCTGTTGAAAGTCATCCAACTACTGATGGATTTCTCTCAAACTTCGAGTTCTCTGATTCTGTGGTTCAGAGAATGATTCTCTGCTGGAAGTTGAGTTATCCTATAAGCTATATGGTTGTCCTTGGACTTGCATTCTTGGAAGAATGGTTTGAGGCACTTGTTGTTCTGAATTTTCTTTGTTTTCAGAACTTGGCAGCAATGGATTTTGACTGTCCACTTGCTAATTTTCTGAATCATTCCAGAATTTATTTTCCAGAAATTGTACATCTCTGCTAAGAATTAATTTCTTGGTGATTGGATTGTAAAGCCTGTAAGCTTTAGATGTTTCACTATATCCAGTGAAAATACATTTCTCACTTCTGTCATCAAGATTCTTCCTTAATTCGAAAGGTATGTGTGCATATGCTATTCATCCAAATGTCCTTAGATGCGCAACATTGAGCTTTGTTCCACTCCATTCTTCTTGGGGAACTTTCATCTTTAGAATGGTGGTTGGTGATCTATTGAAGAGATAAACTGAGCATGCTACTGCTTCAGCCCAAAAATTATTTGATGAACATTTCTATTTGAGAAGTGTTCTGGCCATATTCATGATGGTTTGATTTTTTCTTTCAGCCACTCCATTCTGCTGTGGAGTATACCTTGTTGTTTCTTGCATGATGATGCCTTGAGATTTGTAGAAATTTGCAAATTATATGGAGTTGTATTCTCCTCCTCCATATGACCTGAGTGCTTTGATATATTTTCCACTCTGTTTTTCAGCTTCTGCCTTGAATTCTTTGAATTTTGCAAATGTTTAAGACTTGTGTCTGAGAAAATAGATCCATATTTTTCTGCTGAAATCATCGATAAACGTTAGAAAGTAAAAACTACCACCTATTGAATCTATTTGCATTGGTCCACATAGGTTATTGTGAACTAGTTCAATATGTTGTTTGGCTTGATTGGAAGACTGTGGAAAACTAGTTCTCATGTGTTTTCCAAGTATGCAAGACTCACATGGGGGAATTTTCTCTTTAAAGATAGGTAGACCTTTGACCATGGAATTTTTCTGAAGAAGACTTAGACTCTGAAATGGTAGATGTCCAAATCTTGTATGCCAAACCATTGTTTCATTCAGGGTTGATGCACTCTATGCATATGATTGACTCAGATTTGCATTTCTGAGGGTAAGGGGAAACATCCTATTTGGAGTCATATAGATTTCAGAAATCAATTTTCTGCTGGGTTTTCTATCATAGATTTTGCAAGATGCTCCCTCAAAAAGTACCTTATATCATTTTTCAATGAGTTTTCCTACACTTAACAAGTTATGCTTCAAGTATGGAACATGATAGACATTACATATGTCTTTCTTTGAATTCTATTTAGTAAGAATAGGAACAGTTCATTTTCCTTGAACTTTGACTAAATGATCATTTCCAAGTGTAATATCAGATGAGATTGAATAATCAAGGAATGAAAGTAATTCTTTGTTACCCATCATGTGATTGTTGCATCCAATGTCCAACAACCAAAGATCTTTAGGTTGTTGTTCAGTTTTGTGGCATGAGAGAAACATATCTCTTGAGGTGTCTCCCGTATGATTTAACACATGTGCTCTGCCTGAGAGATGATCTACTTGCTTCTTCTTGCATTCAGATTCATAGTGCCCATACTTTTTGCAGTAATAGCATTGAATGCTAGTTTTGTCATTTAATCTTCTCCCTTTGCCTCTTTGAGGCTGGAAATTTTGATGTTGATTTTGTTGTTGATTTCTTTGACCTTGGAAATTATGATTTGGATATTATTGTATGTTCCCTACACTGGTATGAGGGTTACCTTGATTGTTCCCTCTTCCTCTACTTCTTCCTCTGCCTTTCCCTCTTCTGAATGAGAATTGAGTTTGGAAGGCATTGGAGGTTGACTCATCTGTGAGATGTAGTCTGGTCTCATGTGTCACCAGAGAACCAATTAACTCATCTGTTGAAAATCTTGACAGATCCTTGGATTCAAGGATGGTTGTTACAACCATTTCAAATTTCTTGGGTAAACTTTTGAGGATTTTCTCAAAAAATTGTTGATCAGTGATGGTTTCACCAATGAGTCTAATCTGGTTCACGATTCCCATGACTCTGGTCATGTACTGATCTACAGTTTCAGACTCTGTCATCCTAAGAGTCTCGAATTATGTCCACAAGGTCTGCAGTTTAACTATTTTGACCCTGTCGTTTCCTTGGTAGGAAGATTTGAGGATGTCCCAGGCCTGTTTGGAAGTACCAACGCCTGTGATTTTCGATAAAATCGAATCATCTACAGAATTTTGTATCCAGAATTTCGCTTTGTTTTCTTTGGTCCTCAGAGTTGCCTGAGCAATTCTTTGTGCATTTTTCATGGCAGTGAGGGCGGCTGGATCTGGTTCCACATATCCAAGATCCACTGGTTCCCAGCACTCTTGTGCTTGCAAGAACGACCTCATTCGAAGAGACCAAAATTCATAATTTTTACCAAGAAGAATCAGACCCTGAGTTGGGCCTAGATTGCTAGACGATGCCATGATTTTTGAATTAAAAAAAAATTGCAGAAGTACAGAGGGAAATTTTATATTTACCTCCGATCGGTGAAATGTCGATTTGTCGATGGTCGATGGGAGCTTATCGGGCTTGAATTGGACCTTGGTATCCTTGCAATGTGACCAGATGTCTTTCTTTTAAAGCACTACGGGCTTTTCCCGTTGTTTTCCTTTCAAAATGCCGAAACGCGAAAATTCGCCTTTGGACTTTTCAACGGTCCAGATCATGCTGTGATTTGACGATCTAGATCTTATCAAGATATCGCGAATCGTGACTTCGTGAGTTATGATGACAAGCTCGTCCTCCTCGTTTCCCCAATCCCTGAGTTACCGATGGCACGTTCCTTTCAGGACTTTCCCGATTCCTCTGATCTTTGCCACGCGTCCCAGCAGATGGACAGTCATGCTCTCTCCTCGCGATTTCGTGATTTGATATGTCTTGGACGTCTCATCTCCAGGATCCACAAAATGATGATGCGTCGATTGACTCGTTTGACGAGATGATGTCAGCTGGGCCACGCAAATGGAGGGTTCCTCCTATCGGGATTTTGGACTTCGTGGTTTTTAAGTGCATGAGATCCTTGTCCTCAGGATTTGTGATTTGCCGAATCTCGATATGCCGATGGACCTTTCCTTGTTGGAACTTTTCCCGAGTCCCCGGATTTACGCCACACGTCTGGGAGAGATGGATGGTCCTGGTTCCTCCTCGGGATATCACAACTTGTGATTCTCTGTTGACACAATGTGTCTGTCAACTTGAAACCTCAAATGCCGAAATGCCGACGGGCGCTATGATGTTTGCCACGTGTCCAGACAATCGGATGGCTGAGATCTTATCTCTATATCATGTATCGCGATTTCACGAGTTTCGATGTCTTGTTGCGATGGTCTTTCAAAACCACGAACTCCGATATGTCGATGTAATGACTCTCGGATCTGCTGCCACCTGTCCTCTGAGATGGATGGCTCACACGTCCTCTCAGGATTTTGCGATATCGCATATCGGAGTTTTGGAGTGCAATCTTTTGTGTGTCCAACTCGCGGTCACTGATTTTGCGATGAGAGAAGATCGATGGCTCACAATCTTTCTCGATCAACGATCCAGAATGACTCGTGATTTTACGATTCGTGAATTCTCACAATAGTCTTCTGTCCTTATACCTTGCAAGTCACGAAGTGTCGAGATCTCGCCATGTGTTTCTTGATGGATGATTGAGATGACGTCGGGACTTCACAAGTCAAAAATTCTCTGGTGCGCTCCGAATGACTAATCGTCGTGCACCTTCTTGCTAATCTAACGACTGTTGGGACTTTGAGCAAGATCTGAGAGCTGAAATGCGTTTTCCTTTTCCGTGCTCTCCTCATCCCTTCTGAACTGGTTTCCTGCCTTGGATCCGTTCGCAGGACGAATCTTATGGCCGTAATGGCTGTTCCTTGCGTGTTTGACGCGATCTTTGCCGAATTTGACGGAATTTCTCCTATGGAAGAAACGATTCGTGAATCTTTCAAAGATTTGAAAGAATTTCAAGAGTACTTCATTCTCTGCTACAATATTTGACAGATTTGAGCGATTTCCAAAAATCTTTAAACGATTGTTCCTTCTGCAGCAATCTTTAACAATTTTGAATGAATTCTATGTCTTCTTTAAACGTTCTTCCGTTCTGTAGCTCTTCTGTGTCAATCTTTGACGATTCTCGAAAATTACAAGAATGTTTAATGTTTCTGCTCTCTCGATCTCTGCTTCCTCATTCTTTCAAGCATAGTATGCTCTGCAACCTCACATGAGTTTCTTATGGCAATCTTTAAAGAGTATTGCAGACAACTTTCCAAACCTTGTGAAAAGTCTGTGTCGCGTGCTCTCAAGATGCGTGTAAGCTCTGCTCTGTTAGGATCGTGTGGCTCTCCAGACTATGTGAAGAGGCTTACTGTTGAATCTCTGATACCATGATAAATTGTGAAGCAAAGAGAAATGTAGAGAGAAAATAATAGAATAGTATATTGAAATGTATGAAAAAGTACTGAAGAAGTTGAAGTACAATGCAATGGGAGATGGTTGAGCTAAATAGGCTCAAGCAAGACAAAAATAGAAAGTACAACTGTCCAGTACAGCTGGCAGTGTACAGTCAGACGGTTGAGGCTACAATATATTTAATAGACCGCACATACTTTGCGTGCAAGTAATACCCTAAAGTCTACAGTTCTTATGGTCGTCTGGAAAAACAATTTCCACAAGAAGATTAGCTGCGTCTTCTTGGCTATAGAATACAATGGTATCATTTTAAAAATATATTTTCCAGATGAACAATCATGCCTATCATTTTATTCTAAACATTGAATACTATCAATGTACAAATTCCATATTTATATAGTCTATTTTATTGAAACATTGGAGTTAGCATTTATTTTATTGAAACATTTTTAAATATATATCTGACAACGCATGCCAAGTGTGTTCCATGCAAACTAATAGAATAAAATCTCCATGCTACGCTTACCCAAACCTATAGCCTCACCATATTCTTTGCTTTCTTAGAAGCCAAGATCAGTCCAAAGTAAATTTTGTACAGTAAATTGAACTTGTTTTGTTGGCTCTTGAAACTCAGCTCCTTGGTAGGGACTTGTTGCTTAACAACTTTCTTTGTTTAGAATATTTCATGAAGATGAGAGAGAATTTTATATCATTACTAATTACTAAGGAAATTAAAAATAAAAATGCTAAAACATAACTCTAGTGACATTAACAAACTTGGCAAGTGGTTTTCACATTACTTAGTGACTATGGGTTCTTTAGAAATATTTGGCGTTGGTTATGTGGTAGGTGTGTTGAATACACCCACCTACTATCCCACATCCCATCGAATTCATTTATGTGTGGTGTGCTCCAATATATTTACAAGTTCAATTTTATTCATCATTAAAGGATTAGTGATAGTTTTCCACTTCTTTTGATAGTTTATAGTTTTATGTAGTTTCTTCAAATTCATGTGTTTCCCTCAATATTTTTCATAAATATCATTAGAGGGAGGAGAGAATATTGAATTATAGAATCAATAGAATTTTAAGTAATTATGCGAAGGAATTCTCACACACACTGCATATTTTTTTATTAACTTTCTTATTTTTTGGAAAGGGTTATATTTATAGAAGAAATCTACTTCAATAAATTATTTAACTTAAACTTTCTTATTTTTTGGAAAGGGTTATATTTATAGAAGAAATCTACTTCAATAAATTATTTAACTTATGGATCTGTACTTGTTAGAAATAGTAAACTCTATCAAATTGAATTTGAATTCTCTAATAATTTAATATCTAACTAACATCTCTACATTTCTATTTCTAGATTTATTCTAACACTCCCCCATTATCGAGAGGTCTATTTTCTACAACACCTAACATGTTTCTATGAATTTAAAATTTCTTCTTTCCAAGAGGATTTGTAAATATGTTTGCCACATTATCATCTATATTACAATAGATTAAGTCAATTTCATTTGATTTGATCTTCTCTCTTATAAAATGATGTTGTTTCTCAATATGCTTTGACCTGACACAATATATTTTTTTCGAGTTTGATGGAACTTTAGTTATCACATTTGATAACTATTGTTACTTTGTGTTCTTCTCCCACTTCTTCAAGAATATGCCTCAACAAAATTTCCTTACAGGAGTCAGTGCATAAATCTTCGTATTCAACTTTAGTGGATGACAAAGAAACAATTGGATGCTTCTTTCTACTCCATGAAATGATCCCAAATCCTATTATGAATCCATATAATGTGGTTTAATTTCTATAAATTATATCTCCTACTTAATATTAATATGAATGACCTATCAACTCAACATTAAAATCATCCGTATATTCAATACAAAAATTAACAGTCCCTTTCAAATATCGAAGGACTCTCTTTGTTTCTTTTGAATGAATGTCATGAGGATTAGCCATAAATTGAGTAAGTATATTGACCTAATATGAAATATCTAGCATGGTTGTAGTGAGATAATTTAGACTTCCCACCAACTGTTGACACAAAGTACCATTAAAATATTATGTTTCATCATCATTGCAGATTTGAACATTTTGTTCTAATGGAGTAGACATTGGTTTGCATTCATTGATATTAAACCTATTAATTAACTCCATTGTATAATTTATTTGTGTCATTAGTGTTATACCATATTCTCCATACCTCAAGGCATGAACAATAATGCAACTGACCAAGGTATTTCATCTAAAATTCATGTGACAATAATCTTTTAATTTTTTCAATCAAATCATTAGAATTTCCTATTATGATCACATAAACAACATACAAAAAAAACAAATCAAAATGGCCATGTCCATCCTTATTTATATGAATATTTAGATAAAATTTACTTTTAATAAAACCTTGTTGAAAGAAAAAAGTATCATTTTTCATATATCATGACCTGAGTGCATGTTTAAGTCTATAGAATGCTTTCTTTAACATGCAGACAACATGTTCTTGACTTGCTTTGCAAACCCCTTTGTTTGCACAACATAAAACTCTTGTGTTAATTCACAAACCCCTTTGTTTGCACAACATAAAACTCTTGTGTTAATTGACAAACCCCTTTGTTTGCACAACATAAAACTCTTGTGTTAATTATCAATTCAGAAAAGATGAATTAACATCCAAATGATGTAGTTTCCAATTATACTTAGTAGCCACCGCAATTATTAATCTAACCGTATTCATTTTAGCTACAAGTGAAAAAGTGTCTTCATAATCAACTCCTTCTTTCTGTGAATAACCATTTGCAACCAATATAGAATTATACTTGTATATACTAGCATCAATATTAAATTTAGACTTAAACAACCATGTTGATATTATAGGGACATTATTATGAGGCAGTTGTATTAATTCCCCTATTTCATTTTCCATGATAGAATACTATTCTTATTTCATGGCATCCATCCAAAATTTATGGTCTTTAGCTTGCTCAAAATTTAAATGTTCCACTACATTAATAGCTTGAGTCATCAATGCATAATATTTATACATTATAGATGTACTAGTTTTTTGTGTTGATTTGGTTGGTGCTATACTTCTTTGTGGAGTTCCTTCACCTATTCTTTTTCTTTGTGAAGTTCCTTCACCTCTTCTTTTTCTTTGTGGAGTTTCTTCACCACTTCTTGGTGTACTCGGACAACGTAAAGTATCTATGCTACTTGAAGCTTCAACTTGAATCTATTAAACATATTCTTCTTCTTTGACACTTTCATCATTTTCATTAGAAATATGTCATTGACCATGGATATCCTCTTTCTGACCTTCATCTACATGTTCATGAAATATTACATCTCTTCTTTCAAAAGATTTATGAGTGTTGGTATCATACATGTTATATGATTTTTCATTTGTACAATAACAATTAAAAATACTTTTTATTGCCTTGGAATTAAGATTTCTCCCATATTCTTTACAAACATGAGAAAATACTTTTCTTCCAAACTTGTTGAGATGAATTACTACTCATTTATACCCATTAAGTTGTTTAAAAGGGATTTTATCCTCTGAAATCTTTGCAGGACTTCTATTTTTCATATACATGGTAGTACGTATTACTTCAACCCAAAATCAATTAGTAATATTTTTACCTTTAATCATTCTTCAAGAACATTCTAGAAAGGTTCTTCCTCTTAGATACTCAATTCTTCTAAGTAGTATGCGTAACTGTAAACTATTGTTCAATCCCATTGTTTTTTCAATATTTGATGAATCCCCTGACATGTATTCTCCTCCTTGATCTAATTGGAGAATCTCGATGTACCTTCCTATTTGCTTCTAAACCAAATTCTTAAATTCTTCTAAATATTCAAACATGTAACTTTTCTTTCTCGTAAAATAGGACCAAGTATATATCTAGTCCTATCATCAATAAATATAATGAAATAACATGATCCAACAAGATACATTTTTTGCATGTGACCCCACATGTCCCTATGAACTATCTCAATAATTTATCTTTTTCGTTGATCTATATGTGTAGGAAACTCTTCCATATTCTATTTACCTAGTGCACACCGCTCACTTGCAATTTATTCATTCTTAAAAATTTAAATATTGTCCACCATTTCTTTCTTCTGAAGTAACATTAAATGATTATAATTAAAATATGACCACACATTTCATGCCATGTAACATACCCATCCACCTAGGTTGGTTCTCGATACTCTAAATAATCCTCATTTATGATCTGATACCAATCTATAACATCCCCAACCACCCTAGTCAAGAAATGATACTCCATATAACACTCTAGCATTTCTCTCAATCAACCACAATGCAACATCACCCAATATGGTACTAAATAGTGCTACTCCAAAATTCCACTGCACAAATTTTAAAATGAACTCTAGTCTGTGCAACATCACTTGAATTAATGTGTTCAACCTCGAGCTAAGTCACGCCACACTAAATCACAACTTTAAGAAGCATAAGTAACTCAAACAATTGTGCAATAGTGTATTGATCACACAACACTAGTATGCGCCCCCACCTTGGTGTCACACACTAGTTCTGATTTCCATGTGTGTGGTATCTATTTTTTATCTAGGAGGATCCAGGAATCATCAAAAATATATAGGAGGATATAAAATGGTCACATAGGACTAGAAGGACCCATAAATGCTCAAAATTTGAATTTTACCAATTCTTTTGAAAACTACTTCAATGCGTAGAGCTCATGGCCAGCTTTTCAATGACACAAATTTCACCTCAAATAAAGCTCGTATGAAAATATTATGGAAAGTAAAAATCGAAGTCAAGGGTCAAATTCGAAGGGTGATGTCAACATGATAGAAAATGACGTCAACATGTGACATGGCACATGACCGTACAGTTGATTGGGAAGATTAATTAGCATCTAATAGGGAAAATCATACATCTAAATGGTCGAATTAAATGTTGGCAAGTGGAATAGGAGAGGCAATGAGAGGCTACCACATGGAATCCTTCCATTGTCCTATAATGGTTAAAGTTATGTAAAATTATGGAGTTTGTGGGGTTCAAACGCATGACCTCCATAACCTCCCAAAGTATTAACAAAGTCTCCATTACCATCGCACCACTCTAATGTTTCTTAACATTACATGTTGTAATATTTTATTTAAATTGATTTAAAGTTCCATTATGGGGGGGAAAGGGCTTGAGGGCTAGCCCCAGTGCTTGGTTTATATGTATTTCCATGTGACCAATACCTAAGTTGTGGGGGGGCCTAACGAACTATGAATCACTGTAACAATATAATATATGGTTATATACCATATATAACCAACAAAAGTGAAATATTCTATATATATATGATCCGTGGGTTTTGAACCTAAGACATTTCTCCTAGCTAATAGAATTTGTTACAATAACTCCAAACTAATAGAATTTATTAAATATGTCGACGCCAATGTGTAGTTCAGGTACGACTGGGGGAATGCAACCTATTTAATGGGAAGAGATCCCAATGGCCGACACACATTCCGAGATAGTATGGACCACATAAAAGTACATGTAGGAAAATCCTAGTTTATGTGATGCATGAAAAAACATGCCGTAAGTGATAATGTCCACACCTAGTCAAGTTTATACTCTTGGATTCATTTTTCCTCAAGGATAATTAAATTGGAGTATGTTTTGTTATCGTAGGTTATTTTTAAAAGTCTTAGTCCAAATTTCCATTAATGAGCTCTTGGTGCATTTTTTGCATGTCAAAGAGGGTGAAATTGTGCTTGTTCGTAATTTTGTCAATTTTATAGTCAATTTTCTCAGAATTTCACAAGGATTTCAATGGTGAACTGATTTTCTTGTTTTTAGTGGTGGAATTAAAGAGAGTCGATTAAATTGGCTTTTTCCAAGTCCATATTGTAATGTAATTTGGTATTTTGAGATGATGGAGAAAAATCATACATTCTAAAGGGAATTTGAAGATGAATTGGCATCTGTCATCCATATATGTAATTTGAGTTCTTTATTTTTGGATGTATTATCTCATCGTTCTTCAAGTTATTCATTAATATTAATGAATTTTATGGAGAATTAAGCAGATTCATTTCTTTTTGCAAACAAACGAGCGATCTTCATTTACCGATTGTCATCATATTTTTATGTGTATTTAAGAGTCATTTTTACATATAAGGATTTTCGGATCAATTTGGTATCAAATAAATGTTTTGATGTTTATTTTCCATAAGTGAATGGTTACGAGTTCCAAATCTAAGCGAGGTGAAGGAACACCTGAAGACTTTAATCATGTAATTGGAAGTGTATTTTGAAGTAATCAAATGGAGCATGTATATGTTCTTTCCAAGGCTGAGAAGGAGTTTCAGAAAAGGTTCCTTGAGATGACAGCCATGGTTAAGGAATTGTGTAAATGCCTAGAAAGAACGAGATAAAATCCTTATATAAATGAAGGTGGTCTAGTTGAAACAATGGTAAAAACTAAAAGAATTGAAAATATAGGAGAATGTGAAGAACCTCCAGGGTGTACTTCATCCCCATCATCTTCATCGTTATCATCATTATCATCATCATAATCAAATGCAAATGAAAATTCTTCTTATAAGAAGAAGAAAACTTCCAAGAAGTCTTCTTGTTCTCATGATCTCCCTTTGTTAAAACTAGATGTAAACTTTTATTTTCCTACTTATGATGGAGAATTGAATGCGGAGAAGTGATGCAGGAGAATCGTCATCAACATGCAAGTGGAGGACAAATCAATGACCTAGCATGTATTTTGAAGTGATTTTGAATTTAAGTATGGAATATCATATAAATCTATCGAAAGGATTGTAATTACAGTTCTTAAATGATAAGAGGTTGAACCATCATGTGATATCTATGGATATTGTATTTTATTTAATGTAATTAATAATAGTAAAGATCTGAAGTATTCACTCTTATATGTCTATGCCCATTCTTTATTGTAATAAGATTTAGTAGTTGAAATCTTTTACTTTGATTAGATAGCACTAAGGTAGTCAGAGGGAAAATCTTTATGAGCAACTTTTGTATAAATATATCTATTGTATGCCTAAATGAGGATGTTGAAAGTTATTGAATTTGTTATTGTTGAGGCTACTGAATATTATTGCAGTTGTATGAGCGCATGTACATACCACTTGAATGAATATAACAAAGAAGCGTTGATCCAAAATGTTGGGTATTGCTATTACTATGTCTATCTCAATGAATGGTAGGCTTTGTGTTTAATTGTTTTCTCCCTTATTGAATATTCTTATGTTATGAATTAATTACATGGTTGAATGTATGAATCTATGAGGATTAGATAAGTTTCAATTGTTTCTCTTCTACGAGCCCATGCAAGGAGTGCATAGTGTCTGCAAGGCATGCGTTGACATAGTCTAGCTTGACTCAAAATCTCAGGATAGATAACATGAATATTTATTTGCAAGGAGTGCATCATGTTGACAAGGCGTGTGTTGACAGAGTTTATTTTGACTCATAAGCTCAGGGGAGATAACCTGAAACTTCATTTGCAAAGGAGTGAAGAGGACCACACAAGGTGTGCATAGGTAAAAGAACAATCAACCTCATATTGGTCAGGAGGAATAACTGAGTCGTGTCAAAATTGTTGCAAGGAGTGCACAGTTACCCATAAAGGGGATAAGTTGAAATAAACTTGTTGCAAGGTGTGCACAAGGTCGAATTTTGGCTAAGTGTCAGAGAATTCGTTTTGAGGGATGCAAGGACTGTGTAAGAAGAAAAATTATGAGAAGCTTAAAGTTTGAGGAAGAACAATCTCAGAAGAGGTAACAAATGTAAATTATTTAGTAGGGAGGAGCCCACTGAAAATTTCCCAACCAACGAGCAAGATCCACTTGAAGGAATCAAGATCTTTCCAAACTGTGGGATATAGGAAACTTGCATGCAGGATAGTCCTAGACTTCTTCAACACTCTATGTATTCGAAGGCTTGGGAAGTGTTATAACCCTAAAATGCACCACACATGCTTACTTGGCATCAGGACAACTCATATCTCTTCCTTTCCAAATCCATGCTGAATAAACTCTGGAAAACCCTCTCAAAACAAGTGGCATGCACCCTAACCCTCTATTGCACACATTGGAATGTTGGCAAGACTACTACTGCACGTGTTGGAATGCTGGCTGGCCTACTATAACCCGCAATTATCTAACAAAGCACAAAAACAGGAAAATTGCCGATGGGACAAAAAGCTTTGGGTCAGTTAACTGAAACTCCCAGCCATGCATGGCCGAGAGTTCATCCAAAACCCTAGCTCCTTCTAGCCTATAAAATAAGGGGTAGGGGTACTATTTGGAGGAGGAAAAAGAGAGAAAAGAAACTATTCCCAATTGTCGAATCCATTTGTCCCAACCCTTTAGCCTTTCCTCAAGCCTAAGAAGAATTCAAGCAAAGCAGTTGGAGGACAAAGAAGAGGAGGAGTCCAGGATCAGGATCAAGGAATGGTGGCCGGTCTCTATCATTATTGTAAGTTGATTAATCTTGAGATTAATAAAAGAATACTTTTCCCGTCCCAATACATGAGTAATATATATTTAATTTATTCTTAATCTCTAACCCTTAGGTAGAAGAATAACATGCATGCGTAGTGTTCTGTCTTGATTGTAGGATTTTCTTTGGAAGGAGCAGCAAGAGCAAGTGGATAAAGTCCAACGGAGGATCTACATCAAACATCGATAGAACAAGGTTAGTAGGTCTTTTCCATGGTTGTGTGTGAAAAAGGGGTTTGAGTATTGGGGTGATAGGTTAAAAGTGTTTTCTTTAAGGTCATGATCTGTGTACAAGTTCAGCCCTAGCTTGTTAGTCCGTAGGGTATTATTTCCCAACAACAGAATTGGCGACTCTGCTGGGGATATTACTCTTAGGGTTCAGAATTTAACTGAAGTTTTTTGGGTAGTTCAAAAAATTAGATTTTTTGGTTCTTTGCTTGTTTGTTTTCTGTTAGGTCAAAGCTAGCAGGGAACCTGGTTCTTAATACCAGTTTTTCCTTGACTGTTGCTTGACATTTATTATCGGGACACATAGAGGTACACACGGTCTGCAGAAGGCCTGCACGCATGTAACCCGCGCCCTAACCTTCTACAACCCACGTTTGAACGCTTGTTGTAGAAGTTTCAGTAGCGTGTAGGACTCAGAAAACTTGAGAGGCAGTCTTCTCTTCTCTGTAAGAATTTTACATTCTCAGGGGGATTTTTGGATCCTTTCTGGGTCTTGTTGGTTCACTGTCTTGTTTTTAGTCTGCTTTATTGTGTTTGTTATCTTTTGCATTTATTTTCCTTTTCTGTTAAAGAAGAAGCATCCAAGCCTTTAAGAGACCCTGGTTTTCAATACCAGAGGCCTTTTCAGGTCTGGGCTGTCTGTGTTTTGTTTTGTCTTAGCATTTATACAGACCCGTGGCCTGTTCAAGTTTAGCCCATGGGTACCCGCACGTTGTTAAATCTCAGCACGCGTTTGCACGCATATTGTTTCAGTGACAGTCGCAGGCTTGTCTGGTTGCTTTTCAGCCTGGGTGGGGCATTCATCCCCTCCTGTGGTGAGAAGTGTTCCTCTCAGGGGTTTGTATCTAGGGTTTCACAGTCAGTAGGTTAGGGCCTCTTATCCTTAGCCTATTTTTTTCTTAGTTGATGTTTTGATAGAAAAGACAAAAGAAAAAATTTGTTTTATGGTTTTTAGACAAGTATTAGAATCGGTGCTTTCTTGGTTTCCTTTGTGCATATTTGCTCTGGTTCTTTGCAATCTGCGCTTTAAGACAGAATTTTAATTTGTTTTCTTGGTTTTGTGCTTGTCGGCATTTTCCCTTTGTTGCTTCATTTTGCAATTAAATAAATTTTTTTTTTTTTCTTCTTTGTTTGAAGATTGTGTTGTTGCATCAGTAGCTAGGAAAAAGTCTTTTTTTCATAAGTTTTTGCACTGCATTTAGACCATAAGTAGCTCACAGATTGAGTGAAACTCCTTTATGTTTGCTACATGAAATATTAGAAAAGTTGAAAAGAAAAAGAAGTCTTTCTTATTGAAAAGTTGTTGGTTTTTGCATTTTTGTAAATGTTTTTGTTTCCAAGCATTTCTTATTCATTTTGCTTTGAGTCTTTACACACCATCAGTTTCACCTTCATACCTTGTGACGTAAAAAATCCCATTAAAAGCAACGCTAATTAAAAACTATTAGACTTTTTGTTTGTAGGGTTCATACACTAGCTCAGGACTAGGGCCTTAGAATAGGTTGGAGAGTAAATTCTCCAAGGCCACTCAAACCAAATATTGGAGTATGTCATAGGGAGTGTAGAAGTCCAGTTACGGAAATTTATCTGGGACCCCCCTCTAACACTGGGGCTAAAAACGAGGTCACATAAGGAAAGGTAGCGGAGATAACCTCTCCAAAGCTGGACCAAGCGTAGTGGAGAACACATATCGAGGATTTGTTGAGGGATTCTGTCGTTTGAATTTGCCACGGAGCTTCGTGGGTCTCAAATTCGTTTGAGGTCCTTAGTTGTCTTCCAGAACATTTTCTCTCGATACCCTTGACAAGTTTCGGGCTTGATACCCTGCTCATTGTGGTCTACCCGACTATCGACTGTACCCACCTAGTGACTGTTCACGTGCTGGAAAACTAGTTGCCAATCTTTTCTAGGGACATACATAGGTGACTGCGGGGGTATACCGTGGTACCTAGGACAGACATCGGGCCATGCTGTGCAGAGTATACTGGGAGGGTGCTTCCGTATTCGAGTTGCACTTGCACCGGTAAGTTGCTCTAGTGTTGGTTGTTGTAACTGTTCTTCAAAATAGTTAGTGTTTGCTTGTCTTATCTCATAGGGGCTTATTTTAGTGTGTGTTATAGTTTGTTCGTGTACAATACCTTAGCGTGTCGTGAATCTTCTCACATAGTGGAGGATTCAGAGCTCCACTGGTCACGAAGGCTTCTGGGCCTGCCGCCGGTTATCCTGGAACCACCCCCGCCACCATTGAGGCGAAAGCTAGACCAACAAGGGTCTTTCGAAGCAACCGGGTTACCAACCATTGAGCCCAAACAACTCCCGGAGGAATCGACCATCAATCTTGGATTGGTTGAAACCTCAACCACTAATACTTGGCCGCAAGTTATTGTGCCAATTTAATTTTACGAATGCCTATCAGTGCCTCACATAGCTATGGCAACAAACGCTGTTACTTCCTCTGGGAATTCTTCCATTCCCATCACCATTGCTACCATAGGAGAAGCTTCTCTTAACTTGCCTTTGTCGGCGGTTAGGGCCACCATGGTCTCGGCCGCAACTATGTCACATAGTGGACCGACCCCATCTATCATGGTGGCCACACCTCCTTTCACACCTAGCGCAACATGCCCTCCGTTTTCATACGGTATGCCTAGTTCAGGTACAAGTCTTGCACTCATGCACTCCACTTTACAGACTTTGGGTCTAGGGCCAGGGAGCTCTAACGCTCCTCTGCAAGGTCAACTTGGGGGTATTCCTGTCCCTTTCAATGCTTTTCCTTACGTTGGAGGTCATATCTCTCCTTCGTCCCCTTTGCTTGGTGGTCTGCATCAGCAGTCCGTCGGGCAGCCTGCACACACAAGTTTCTTTGGAGCCGAGAGTCAAGGAACACCTGCGCAAACTCAGCCAGTAGGTTTGTCACCATTTGTTTGGAATGAGACATTTGGTAATAACACTTTCACATCTATTGCTTTCTCATATGGGGGCACACCAATTTTTGGACAGTCTACTCTGGCATAGGGTACTATTACTATGCTGGGGGCACATATACAAGGACCTTGGAACTCAAGACAAGGATCCGTTCCTTCCTCTGGAATGCCATTCTAGGGTAATTCTTTCCACAGTCAATGGAACCCCGGACAGACTTCTATGCCTCTCCCATTAGGACCGGCATGGAGTAATCCTTCCTAATGTCCGTCAAACATGATGAATGCCGAACATCCTATGTCCTTTATGGGGAATCAGCCAATGATGTCTCCACAGATGCAAAACCCTTACGCTGGTTAGGGCCATGGTTTCTACCAGAACCCAGGCCAGCAGCCAAACTTTTCTTGGCAACCCGGTGCCAGTCAAACTCCAGGACCCTTTTTTCCAGGCTATCAGTAGCAACCCAAACTACCCTTCTTGGCGACGTTACACTTGCCAAATTTGACACGGTTGTTAAATGATCCTATCTGTCATGATCCACGTTGGCCTCCTATGCCAACGAAGTTGCCTTCACACATTCCAAAGTTTGAGGCCAAGCCTAACGAAGATCCAGGTGATCACGTGACTACTTTCCACCTTTGGTGTTCATCTAACTCACTGAAAGATGACTCCGTCCAGTTGCGATTGTTTCAACGTACTCTTATTGGGAGTGCTGCAAAATGGTACATAGAGCTTGATCATTCATGATAATCTTCTTTTGGCGAATTGGCGATGGCCTTCCTTAACCATTTCCAGTTACCTGTGAGATACGATGTCGGCACTGTGTTTCTAGACAATTTCGAGCAGACGACAACGGACCATATCTCTAATCATATCTGAGAGTGGCGACGTCAAAAGAGTCTAATCAAAGTACCAGTTCCACCAGCATTCCTACTGGAGTGGTTCCTTAAGTCTTTAGTACCACAATTATCCAAAGACATCGCAACTTATGGGGTTTTCTCCGAGGAAGATGCCATCATGAGGGCTCAATAGTTTGAGCTTATCTATTCTCAGTCAGTTCTATTGTATAACATCATGTCAGATGCACCACGATCGATACTGGATAAAACTAGATAGAGAGCCGGACCACATGCCGATGATATCGTTGGTTTGACACAAACTAAGCCCACTGAGCAATTGACAAAACAATTGCAACAGTTATCTATACAACACTCAGCGGCCAGCCAGACTACTGCTTTGGCTGATCCTCCTACCCAAACATCGAAAGTACACTCCATACAGAGGACTAACCCAAAGGCCACCCAGTAGCCGGAAGGCAAGAAAAAACAGCGCAAGAAGGCTAAGGGGGATAAGAAACCCACTGATAATGCTGGCGAGGGCACCACGAAAAAGAGGAAGGTGAGGTATCCATGCAACTTGTGTGCGGAAGACCACCCAACCCATTTATGTCCTCGACTTGTAGAGGCCCAGAAGTTTGTCACACAACAACAACAAGCCATGTTGACTAATCCCTTTCAGCATGGGCAAAATTTAACTCAAGCCTCTACAAGTTCCAAAGGGGGAAGCTAGGAAACCTACCCTCCTCCAAATAATTCCTCTTCTGCGAACGTATATATGGTTAGGGGTGATGCTTTAATAACGACTAGAGTGCACGAATATAGTAAACCAAGCGCCTCTAAGAAGGGCAAAGAAGTCGAGATCCCATCTCTTCCTCTACAGATTGAGAAGACATTGGGTGAAACAATGACATGCATTCCAAAAGGTGCGTTTAAGCGAGCTTCTCACAATCCAAATGCAAGGGCCGCCCAGAACTACTCTGTGGTGGAATATTTATCCCAAACCCCTTGTGCTATGTCCGCTTTGGAGGTCCTCCAAAGTTGCCCTGCTCAGAGGAAAGCCTTGTTAACTGCTTTAGGCTCTACTGAGACTTGTAACCTGGGTACCATCATGTTAGATACGACTGACTTGAAACCTCTTTTTCCTTACCACGTCGCATTTCAGATAGTAATGGCTCATCCGACGAAAACTTTTACACGGAATATCTTCCGCACGGTGGTTGACGAGGGCGCTTCGACTTGCGTTATGTCATTAGCATGCTGGAAAACCATTGGTCAGCACAAGTTGTATCCATCACCTACTCTCCTCACTGCGTTCGACGGTCGTTCTTTCCGACCACATGGCATCATTCCTTATTTCTCTGTGCAGTTAGGAGGGAAGACTGTGTGCGTCGAAGTAGAGGTATTCGATGCCCCCCTCAACTACACTCTCTTGTTAGGTCGTAGTTGGACTTATGCTATGCAAGCTGTGGTTGCTACAGTTTTTCGAGTCTTGTTGTTTCCACATGAGGGTCGGATAGTGACCATTGATCAATTGTCATTCTCTAGACCTGACCCCGCTTTGGGGGCATCCATGGTTCCCATGATAGATAATCCTCAAGCTGGTGTTGTTAACGTAGGAGTTGGTTTGTGACCATATTTGATGGGTACTTTCGATTACCCACCTCCTCATGGCGATGTCAAGTTTATATCAAATCACCACAAGGCTGAGGTTTTTCATGTTTCTTCATTATGCACGACCTACTTTGAGGATCCATGGATTATTCCTTCCCCATCAGCCACGATGGATGAGACATGGCACTCCGACATGTCTATGCCCTTGTTGGTCGATGAAGTAGCATACTCTTTAGTCCAACAAGCTTCAGCTAACCCTGATCTGACTCCCGCACAAGAGTTGGATCCACCTCTAGAGCCTATCTGGGCTCAGGGTTCTCTTGCCAACATCGATTCGTTAGATTTAGTCTTGGCTTCGGACGATGCAGTAATCGAAGCAATGACTAGTCCGGACAAACCTTGGGACGATCTTCATCACAGATCATATTTCCTCCCAGAGTTACGCCGAATCGAGGCAGGCGAATTCACTATCACCATGACGGGAGATTAGTCGTGTCCTATTAACCTATTAGCTACATAGGAAATTTATGCTGAGGGAAATATGGTGACTATCGCTGAAACCATACCTATCAACATCTCCCGAAACCCTGGCGTCGGGGAGAATGTCTTCATCGGGATGGATTTCTCCCCCAAAGAGATTCAAATTTACACGGATCTTTTAAAAGAATTATGTGATGTTTTTTCCTGGTCTTACAAAGAGATACCTGACATCGACCCACAAAGTGTTGATCATGAGATAACTTTGTTTTTTTTCAAGCTCTCTTTGAGATCTGAAAGCAACATCCGGCGAGACTGTATTTATGCTTTTCGATCTCGTCCGGATTAACTGAGAAAAGTAACCATTATGGAGTCTTCTTTAAGCCTTTTTCAGACTCCTTAAAGATGAAAAGATTTCCGAGTGACCTTGTTTCTTCACACTCGTTAAATTGGTCCAGAAGAATGTTACTTAAACGGGTCTCCTTTTAAGCCCTTTTCAGACCCTCTAAAAATGAAAAGATTGTTGAGCGATCTTGTGACCTTTCACGCTCGTTAGACTGAAATTTGAAGTCACATCTGTCCGGCAGTAGTTTACCCCTTTTTCGGTCCGGATGGTCAACTGTACGAACAAAGGAATACTCTATTGAATTTCCATTCTTTAGAAGAGTATCCTCAGGTAAGATTTTATTCCTTTTTCGGGCCTGAGGGACTAAATTTATGAAAAATAAACCCCCCTGGAGTCCATAATTAAGCTTTTTTCAGACTCCCTAAAATTGAAAATATCGTCGAGTGACCTTATTCTTTCACACTCGTTAAAATGGCCCAGAAGAACATTCTTGATGGAGTCCATAGTTAAGCTTTTTTCAGACTCCTTAAAATTGAAAAATAAGTCGAGTGATCTTGTCCTTGTCACACTCGTTAAAATGGTTTTGAATTGACGTCTAATCGGTGCTAGTTTACTCTTATTTCGAACCGACCAGACTATTGACGAAAAAGGTACCCCAACGAAGTTTCCTTTTATGCTTTTTCAGACTCTCTAAATATGAAAAATCACTGAGCTTCCCTTCTCTAGGCTCGTTAAACTTACATCAAAGGACGTTACCATTGTGTGTTCTATCAACCGCATTTGCATACCTTACCCCTCAGCCTTGTAACAATTTTCTTCTGTGTATTAACACCTTTGTCCACTAGAGGATTTTTTTCGAGTATCATTTCCTAGAACATTAGTCTTGTCCTTGTGCCTTGAGCGTGTATGTTTGCGGTGCTCGTTCCTCCATTGTAACGTAATATTCCTTTATTCTTTTTCACAAATTATCAAAAAGAACAAAAAAATCAAATATACCCCAAAAAGAGGATGGGAAAAGTATTTTCTTTATTGGCAGGATAACAAGTCACCCTTGGATAAAGCACATCTGTCTGTTTGATTCATCAGACTTTAGGATGTAGTACGACCTCAGGAAGCTTTGCTCGCAATATAGAGTTGTGTCCTCCACCGTTTGGTTACTCTTCCAAACATATGGAGAGTTTGCGTTGCCTTCTGCTTCGTAAACTTATGATTAACAGATATGTTGCCTAAGTCTTATCACTTGTCGTGCTATTATCCAAGGGAAGTTTGTCACTAAGCCTGAGTCAGCCCCTCTACAATATGTCTCTTGTCCACATACCCGGCCATCCTGAACGTCCAATCAAGTATTTGTTCGAAATCACTGAAGCTTTCAATCCAATCATCAAAATTATCAAGTCCATAACTGACGAGCCGTCGAAGACCTCTGGGTAGTGCAGTCGTACACTCATATTACACTCCTACCCGAGTTTTAGAAGAATTTGAAGTTGTTTCTCGAGCTCTGAAGTACAGCCATCAGGCCAAATCCGCTTCTGGGAGATGGATACTTTAGATGTATATATTTCTGATTTCGAGATGTAGCTCCTCTATGTATTGTTCGCAACTACTCTTCATAGTTGTTTTTACATGGATCTACAAATTATTTGATTGGTATCCATGGTTCTATTTTATCCCGAGCATGGGTATGCCTGCCTCAGTGAGACATTTGACATTTTTTGCAGATGGCACCTCCTGATTCCTGATTCCTGGGCTCACTCATTCAACATATCAGTACATATTGGTAAAGAATTGGTAATGTATTTTGGCCATCAGATTCTCTTCTGACCTCACACATTAGGGAGCATCTATTATAACCCTAAATTGCACCACACATGCTTACCTGGCATCAGGACAACTCATATCTCTTCCTTGCCAAAGTCATGCTGAATAAACTCTGGAAAACCCTCTCAAAACAAGTGGCACACGCCCTAACCCTCTACTACATGTGTTGGAACGCTGGCAAGCCTACTACTACACGCTTTGGAATGCTGGCTAGCCTACTACAGCCCGTGTTTACCTAACAAAGCACAAAAACAGGAAAGTTGTCGATGGGACAAAAATCTTTGGGTCAGTTAACTGAAACTCCCAGCCATGCATGGCCGAGAGTTCATCCAAAACCCTAGCTCCTTATAGCCTATAAAAGAAGGGGTAGGGGTACTATTTGGAGGAGGAAAAAGAGAGCAAAGAAACTCTACCCAATTTCCGAATCCATTTGTCCCAACCCTTTAGCCTTTACTCAAGCCTAAGAAGAATTCAAGCAAAGAAGTTGGAGGACAAAGAAGAGGAGGAGACTAGGATCAGGATCGAGGAACGGTGGTCGGTCTCTATCATTATTGTAAGTTGATTCATCTTGAGATTAATAAAAGAATACTTTTCCCGTCCCAATGCACGAGTAATATATATTTTATTTATGCTTAATCTCTAACCCTTAGGTAGAAGAATAGCATGCATGCGTAGTGTTCTGTCTTGATTGCAGGATTGTCTTTGGAAGGAGCAGCGAGAGCAAGAGGATAAAGTGCAATGGAGGATCTACATCAAACATCAATAGAACAAGGTTAGTAGGTATTTTCCATGCTTGTGTGTGAAAAAGGGGTTTGAGTATTGGGGTGATAGGTTAAAAGTGTTTTCTTTAAGGTCATTATCTGCGTACAAGTTCAGCCCTAGCTTGTTAGTCCGTAGGGTATTATTTCCCAACAACAGGAAGTATTCAAGGAGAGGGATCATCGAAGTCTCGAAGAAGGCCAAAGAAATATGGATCGTTGGATTTGGGAAGGACATAAGGCATAGATCTGTGTGTTTTGGAAAAATATTTCTTCGGAGGAGAGTCAGAGTGGAGCAACAAAAAATCCTAAATCCTAACTACCGGATTCAATCGTCATTGTCAATATGTGAAGGACATGCATCATCATATCATGGAATCTGGAAGCGTGTACTCTGAAAAAGAGAGTAGTCAAAATTATTCATTGATAGATGGAGGGATATGTGGAGAGTGGATATTTACTCTGGAAGGTTGACACTCTGGGAGAAAGAGAAGTAGACGAGTGGTGAATGGAATTCATCTGAAGCTAGAACAAAGGATTCATTTCAACAGTTGATCGATGTGAGCATGTGGCACTCTATACATAGCTCTAGTTACAAGTCACTTCGGGGAAAATTTTTGTTCGAACACTCAGAACTACTGAAGACAAAGTCCCAAAGTGAATCACAACCACTGGTTGTCACAGAAGCGTGGTTCATAGATTTCTGTTGGGGTCATTTCGCTAGTCTAGAGGACTAAAATTTAGTTGCGCTCGAAAAAACTGAAGCTTGAAGTCGCGAAGGGGATGTGGTTGAGGTTATAGCTTGTGGACATAAGGAAGAATATCCTAGTAGAGGAGCTAGCTCTCACCACTCAGAGTTACCATAAGTGCAAGAAAGAGACTGTGTGCGGGTGAATCAAGCTTGCATTAGCAACCATAAAGGGTCTGTGAGAATTAAATTATGGGTCTAGTAGAGGCTCGAAGAGCTGATTTGGCTCAGCGAATTGAAGATCCCCAACTGGGAGGTCGTGCAACCTCGAGGAGAGAGGGGGGTCTGCATCAAGTTGTATCAGAGCAACACATTTAAGTTTTGTAGGAAGAAGGATACAAAAGAGGTAGTTTGATATCATCAAGTGGTATCATCACCGTAACATAAACTCTGTGTGAAGGAAAATTTTAGCACCATGTCACCTAGAAGATGTGCAAAGCAACCTTTAGAAAATCCAGTTGTGGAAAGGGAGATGAGAGAAATTTGTGCAATATTAGATGTTATGGAGACAACACAAAGAACAAGACCTGATGTTGGAGACATCGATGATGTGGAGAGAAAAGAAATGGAAGTTGAAGGAGCTGTAGGAGAAGATGTTGTAGAAGAACGCTTGCTAAAACATGTTGTCAAATTGGGAGCCAGAGAAAAAATAGATATCCCAATGTACAAAGGAAACTTAGATGTTGAAGAATTTTTGGATTGGATAAGATCAATGGAAAAATACTTTGACTATGAGGAATTTGATGATGAGAAGAAAGTAAAACATGTTGTCACCAGATTGAAGGGACACGCAACACTGTGGTGGGATGAAGTATAGACTGACAAAATATGTAAAGTAACACAAAATATCAAGTGTTGGGACATAATGGTAGCCAAGATGAAGGCTAAATTCATACCCAAATACTATCAGATAAATTTGTTCAGGAGATTATAGAACCTGAGACAGAAAGGATTAACAGTAAAAGAATACACATAGGAATATTATAAGTTGAACATCAAGGTTGGACAAAGAGAAAAATATGATGAAAATGTTGTTAGACCTTATATTAATGGCTTGAGATATGAAATCGAGGATGAAATAAGAATGATAACAATGAGGATAGTGGAGGATTCTTATCAGATGGCACTGAAGTCCAAGGAGAAATTTTCCAAGAAACAGAGCCAGCGAAATAGAGGGAGAATTCTAAATAAAGGTAACATAATTGTCCATGACAAGGAAACAAAGCCTAAGGTTGAGACTTGAAAACCACAAAGTCACTCAGAAAGAGGAGGAAGTTCCTGAGGGAGATAGTATGGTGGAAGGAATTTTTTTTCTTGAGGATGAGGAAGAGGCAAGGGAGGAGAGGTGAAGTGTTATGCCTATGGAAAAATAGGACACGTTTCTTGGGAATGCCCTGAGATAAAGAAAGAAGGAGGAGGTGAAGATAACATTTTGGAAGCGCAGAGGAGGAATGTTTAGGCATAAAGTTTATTAAGATGGGAGATCTTTAATGATGAAGAAGGTTCTCTTGAAGCCAGAGCCAAAAGTGGAAAAACCAGTGCAGAGGAACATTTTTTTCAAAACTTCTTGCAAGACCAAAGGTAGGGTATGAAACGTGATAATTGATAGTGGGAGCATTGATAACTTAGTATCAACAGAAATGGTGGAGAAATTGGAGCTGGAGAAAACTACACATGTGAATCCATATAGAGTCTCATTGTTGTAGAAAGGACACTAGGTAATGGTAACTAAACAATACCAAGTTGAATTTAAGATAGGAGGATATATAGATGAGATTTTGTGCGATGTGATTTCCATGGATGTATGTCATGTCTTGTTGGGGAGACCATGTTAGTTTGAAAGAAATGACATTCGTGATGGGAGAAAAAATACTTATACCCTGGAGAAAAATGGTAGAATGCACATGTTACTACCAATAGAGGATAAGAATGTGAAGGAAGAAGAAAACATAAGTGTATTTGTCATGACTGGGAAAGAAATCCTAAGTGAATTCAATAAGGAGCAAGATATGCAATTTGTTGTGGTGAGGAAGCCCAAAGTCACCCTTACATGTACTTCTATGGATGATCTTCCTAAAGAAATTTAGGAGGTGTTAGAAAAGTTAGCTGACATAGTAGTGGATGAGCTACCTCGCTCATTTCCACCCATCAGAAGTATATACCATCAAATTGACCTCATACAAGGAGCAAGTCTACTGAACAAACAAATGTATAGATTGACACCTCAAGAGAATGAGGAGGTAAAGAAACAAGTCGAAGATTTGATGGACAAGGGTTTAGTTAGAGAAATATTGAGTCCATGCATAGTACCAACTGTGTTGAGTCTGAAAAAGGATGAATAATGGATAATGTGTATAGACTCAAGAGCCATAAACAAAATCACCATCGGGTACAAATTTTCTTTGCCTTGGATGGATGACTTAATGTATTGTTTTAGTGGGGAAAAATACTTTTCAAAAATAGACCTGAAAAGTGAATATCACCAGATAAGGATGAGAGAAGGTGATGAGAGGAAAACAACCTTCAAAACAAACAAAGGGTTGTATGAGTGACTTGTTATTCCATTTGGCTTGAAAATTTCCCCAAGTAATTTTATGAGGTTCATGAATGGGGTATTAAAATATTTTATTGGTAAGTTTGTGATTGTATATCTGGATGATATATTACTCTTAAGTAAAACTGAAGAAGAGAATTTGAGGCACTTAACATTAGTAATAAGGAGATTGCAGTGGAAGAATTTGCTGATAAATATGAAGAAATCCTCTTTTATGAAGACAAAACTTGTTTACCTGGGTTTTGTAATCTCTTCAAATGAATTGAAGTTGGATCTAGAGAAGGTGAGAGAAATCAGAGAATTGCCATCACCAAGGAGAATATTTGAGGTAAGAAGCTTCCATGGATTAGCAAGTTTCTATCGAAAGTTCAATAGAAATTTCAGTGTTGTTTGTACACCAATATTAAATACAGTGAAGAAGAGACACAAGTATTTTAAGTGGACAAAAGAATATGAGAAAAGTTTCAGGATATTAAAGGATAAGATAACAAAGAAACCAATTCTGGTCTTGCTATATTTTGGGAAGAAATTTCAAGTACAATGTGATTCTATTGGAGTATAAATTGGAGCAGTCTTGAGTGAAGACAATATGATTGTTGCATATTTCAATGAGAAGCTGAATGAAACCAAGAGAAAGTACTTGACATATGATAAAAAATATTATA
The DNA here is from genome assembly GCA_009831015.1 of Picea engelmannii. Lineage (NCBI taxonomy): Eukaryota > Viridiplantae > Streptophyta > Pinopsida > Pinales > Pinaceae > Picea > Picea engelmannii. Next base: position 50,933 of record ML830035.1, on the reverse strand, counting down.
TAGTAATTAAATCCTTAAAGAAATGGAGACACTACCTTGTTCCAAAAGAATTTGTTTTGTACAACAATAATCAAGCATTACAATTCATAACACAAAAGGAGAAGTTAAATCAAAGATATGCCAAGTGGATAGTGTTTATGCAAAATCTCACTTTTTTCATTAAACATATTCCTGGTAATCCTAACAAAATTGTTGATGCCTTGAGTAGGAGATGTTTGATTCTACAGGAATTTCGAGTGTTAACATTAGGGTTCGAAGACCTTGCAGAAATTTATGGTGATGATCCATATTTTAAAGAGGCATATGAAGGATGTGAAAATCATGTTCTTAGAGACAGAATTTAGTGGACAAAGTATCTAATTCAAGATGGATTGTTGTTTAAAGGTAGCCAGTTATGCATACCAAATTGCTTGATGAGTGATAATTTGTTGAAGGAAATACATAGTCGAGGTCTAGCAAGACATTTGGCTATGAAAAGACATTTGCAAAGTTTAACAACTCATACTATTAGCCAAGTATGAGGGAAGAAGTGAAGAAATTTGTAGAGAGATGTAAGATTTTCCAGTATGCAAAATTGAAGTGATAGAACTCTAGGTTATATCATCCATTGCCTATTCCAAAAAATCCTTGGGATGCAATAAGAATGGATTTTCTGTTCAAATTACCAAGAACCCAGAGAGGAAGTGATTCCATATTTGTGGTAGTTGACAAATTCTCAAAGATGGCACAGTTTATCCCATGCCAAAAAACTAATGATGCAACAAACATTGCAAATTTGTTTTTCAAGGATGTTGTGAGACTTCATGGGTTTCTCAAGAGTATTGTCTCAGATAGAGACACAAAATTTGTTGCTTATTTATGGAGGACATTGTGGAATAAATTTGGGACATAAATGTCCTTCAGTTCATCATATCACCCTCAAACATATGGAAAAACTGAGATAGTAAATCAAAGTTTAGGATATTTGTTGAGGATTCTAGTTACTAAACATCATAGCCAGTGGGATCAGATTTTGTCACAATCTAAGTTTGCATACAATGACTCACCAAACATGGGTACATGAAGGATTCCATTCTAGATAGTATATGGGATGAAGCCAAGAGGAGTATCACAGTTAAGATATTTGGAGTAGAAATGTTTGCTGGAAAAATGCAGAAGCTTCATAATCAGATCAAAGAACAGTTGCAGAACAACAATAGAGGAAATAAACATAGAGTTTATCAACATAGCAGATAAATTCGATTTAAAGTGGGAGATCAAGTTCTATCACATCTCAGGAAAGAAAGTTTCCCAAGGGGAACATATAACAAGCTGAAATTGAAGAAAATAGGGTGGTGTAAGGTCCTCAGGAAACTTGATGCAAATGATTATGAGATAGAGCTACCAGAGGATGTGATTATATCTCCCATATTCAACATTTCATACCTGTACCCTTACATGGAAGATGAAACAAGAGGATCAAAATATAAAAAAGAGATCCAGTGGGAGAAGCACATGCCTATAGAACAAAATCCACAGATGGAAGATATCATAGATCAGAGGATTCATAAGAAGACCAAGAGGAAGGCTTAATTTGAGTATTATTTAAAGTGGAAAGGACACCCAATAGAATATGTCAGTTAGATAAATGAAGCATATATTCAGAAGCATGGAAAGTCAGTGTAGGAGATCATGGATATGAGTCCATGAATTTTTGTCTAGAGGAGTATGATGTAGGAGCATCGTCATCGGCGTGCCAGTGGAAGACAAATCATTACCCGAGCGTGCATTTTGAAGTGATTTTGAATTTAAGGATGGTGTATCATATAAATGTCTCGAAAGGATTGTAATTAAAGTTATTAAATAACAAGAGTTTGAACCATCATGTGAGATCGACGGTGATTGTATTTTCTTTAATATAATTAATAATAGTATAGATAGTAAGAATTCACTCTTATCTATCTTTACCAATCCTTTATTTTAATAAAACTTAGTAGTTGATTCAAATATTTTACTTTGATTTGATAGCACTAAGGCAGTCCGAGGGAAAATTTCTATGAGCCCTTCTTGTATAAATATATGTACTGTATGCCCAAATGGCACCAAACTCCCCTCCTCTCCTTCGGGGATGACTTGACCTCCCAGTCTAGGATCATTCAAGTCATCGAACCAAATGGTTCCTCATGCTCCTAATAGAGCCAATTGAACTTGACACGGGCCCTTTGCTTTCTCAGTGCAGTTTGTGCGGCACCTGCAGACCCTCTCCTCGGCGCTCATGAACTCTTAATGCCAAGGATGGTAGATCCCTAAGCTAGACTTTCTCCTTGATGTGACCATGGACTATGACCATGGGATAGCTCCCTTATGCATGACTGTGCTTCAGAAATTTCATGAACTGCTTGCCCCCCTTTTCCCGATTCTCGAATCAATGAATTCTTCGGGACCAAATATATGCTCCATGTTTTCCTTGCGATCGATGGCTGAGATCAAATCACAAGTTCATACTTCGCGAATCATCTCCTTTCTCAACTCTACTTCTCTCGATTGGAGAATCATTGAAATGTCAATCCAACTCTACGTGTCCCCCCAATGGATGTCCAAGATTACTTCGACTCTTAGCCCTTTGGGTATCCTCCTCTTAACATTTCTCTGAAGGGTTCCTTCTCTGAAATAAGTAGATCTCTTCCATGTACTCTTCTAGATACAATTCCCTAGATTAACTCTCTCTTCGCTACTTCATGAAGATCCTTGTTTGCTCTCAGCAAACCTCTCAAAGTTCTTTCTTCTGAACCTCTCAATATTCTGCCACTTGTCTCCTCCTACGATGGACTGATTCACTATCTTCGGGACTTTGCCAAGTTCTAGACTCATTTTCACCATTAGCGAAAATTCCTCTTTAGAGACTTAGGGTATTATCGAACTCCTCCTACACTCCTTGTCGATTTATGTGCAGAGTCTTCTGCAAATTTGCTCAGCTTGAAAACCTTCAAGGTTCACCTCTCCTCAGTGAAATTTTTCTTTCCCTCCTAGTAGTTTAATGCTCTTTCTCTTGATCCTGTAAGATGGAATTACACTCTCTTGGGCATACTCCTTGCATCCGACTAAGACCTCCTAAGGATTCTGAGACCTCCAAATATGTTATCCTTGTGAACATTCACACTAAATCGATGCCCTCCTGGAAGAGTGTTTTAGAGTGTTCAGTAACTTTGTACTATATCTTCCCTTACATAGTATTTCGTTCCAAGGTACTTAACCATCTTGAAATTTTCTCTCGAGTCTGTGAATTGACCTAGTGTGCCCTCCTCGGAGCTTCTCTTCTGAATACACTGAGTTTAGACACACACTCCTTGCATCGGCTCACAAAGTTTTCGTGTTCTCTCACACACTCCTTGCACTTAGCCTAGAGAACCAAACCTATATCAACACACTCATAGATATAAAACTATATCTCTATCCCTGCAGATGATTTCTAACATTCATCTAAAATTCAAATGCATGTAAATGACATTCATATCACAAAGTCCATTACACAGAAATTGGAAACAAAAAAAACTATCATTTTCTATCTATGGTGGAATGCCAAATTACAATAGTGGAGTCTGAGCTACAATTGAGTCTCGGATATCTGTGTTTCTCTCTTGGCTAACTCTATATTCGATAACCCATACAACCCTTACAATCCAACCTGTAATTTGTGACAATACACATATTTATACAATATGGGATCAACGAGATTTCCTCTCAAGATAAACTAGTGATGTCAAATCACCATTCAAAACGCCTGTCTAATGGGAAAGTTACAATGATGAAAATCTTCTCCAAATAAAATGCAAATCCCTCCTGACATCAACCACTTAAAGGATACCTTATCTCCAGCTTGTGCAATGGAACAACTTGGCTCGTCCATCTTATCATCATTAATGCCAGGATCACCGTTTTGATTCTCGACGCAAAATGAGAGGGGGATGCCTGACCCTTCCTTGAATGCACACCATGCGTGCTAATTGACTGACGCGTGATGAGGTGGAGCGATGATCCTGCATCACACTCCAGGGCTACAACAATATTGATCTCATGCTCATGAGATTTCTAGCATGGTTGAAATCCTCCTGGATCCAAAAATTTCTCTTGGAGTTGTCTCTCAGCTCCTTTTCTTCATTGCTTCTGCTCCTACATCATCCCCACTGCTCATGAAGGTTTCCATCTTTCCATCTTCTTTGTCCTAAATTCTTCCTCTTTCTACCCCAAAATCAAATTTCTTATCTCCTTCACCACCTCATCCAACTGCTCCATCGGTTGGCTCTCCTTTTGCAGACTAGCTTGTTGCATTTCTTCCTTGTCCATGGGTAAATCATATTCATCTCCCAAGTTATCTTCTTTGTCTCTTGTGGCCTTAACTCACAACTCAACTGCAGTATCCAATCCTTCATTCTCCTCATCACTGGGATTCTTCTCATCTATTACTTCTAATAGATTCAATCCTACCAGTTCTTTGGTTGGTTCCTTTCTAGCTTTCTCCAGCTGCAACTTGTGCTAGTATGATCCTCCATATTCTTCCAACTTAGCATGTTGGATGTGCATGACTTGCACTATCACCCTTATTTCTAGGGTTCTCAATTATTCACATAGATCGATAATGTCTATGTTGTCTGCTTCCTCTCCTGTTGCACACTTTTGTTCTTTAGTCATCTCCGGTTCGACTTCCTGGATGAAACTTTTGAGCAATTCTCTTGAATTCTCTTCTCCTTTTGTTGGAATAGAAATTAGTATCTATTCCTTCTCCTTCATGAAAACCTCATCTTGTTGTCCTTCTGTTGCATTGGCAACATCTATGCTAGCCTCTCCTCGGTCACTTGGTAGGAATATCTCGACTCCTCCAATGATCAGAACAGTCCTCCGATCCTTCTCTTTGATGGTGGAAGATTTCAGCTTCTCATGATCTTCATTCACACGGTTTAGAGTTCTACATAAATATCCATCTAAGTGAGGTATTTCTTCTCCCTCCTCCTCATCTGTCAACATCCTCTAACATGAACTCTCGGCTGAGCTCATTTCTCCTCCCTTTCCCACTTGGAAATATGGGATATCCCCTCTTCCCACCTGGAAGTTTGCGAGATCCATCAATCCCTTCTCATTTCCAACCTGGAAACCTATGGGACCTTTTCCATATCTCTTTCCCTCGTCACTGATATTTTCATCATACCTCAACCAACTTTTTAACACCTATTTCTACCCTCTGTCCAACAAATTCTAAATAGGCCATTTAGTTTTCCTCTTCAAAGGCTATTCATACCTCCAGCATACCTTTGCTTCCTGCTACAACTTGAATGATAGATTCTCCATCTCTTCCTGTATTTCACTGAGCTCCTTGTCCATCTCCTCCTTGCTCCTCTGTGAATGGAATTATCCTTGACCATGTTCATAACTTCCAATGACCATCTTGCTTCATATACAACCCACCCTAGTGTTTATCATCTACTGCACACCTCAAAACTGCTTCAACAAAGTACTACACGTTGTCTTCCTTGCTTATAGAAATCAATTATGCATTGGATCTAACATATCTATCTCCTTTGTCTACGATTTGTAGACAAAATTATCTCTGTGATACCACTTGGTGTCAACTTCCCCTACTCTTTTTTGTGGATGAATCAACCTCCTAGTCTAGGGTTTCTCAAGTCATCGACCGAATGGTTCATCAGGCTCCTAATGGAACCAATTTAACTTGACGCAGACCCTTTTCTTTCTCAACGTAGGTTGTGTGGAACCCACAGATCCTCTCCTCAATTCTCTTCAACTCTTAATGCCAATGGACCCTACCTCCCTGTGATATACTTTCTCCTTGATGTGACCATGGGTTGAGTACCTTTCGCATCCCTGTTCTTTGAAAATTTTGTGAACTGCCTGCTCCCCTTTTTCCCATTTCTCAAATCGCTGAATTCTCTGGGAGCAAATATACAGTCCACATTCTCCTTTCAATCATCATTTGACATCAAATCACAAGTTTGAAGTTCGCGTATATTATCCTTTCTCAACTCTACATGTCTCGATTGGAAAATGAACGAAATGTCGATCCAACTCCACGTGTCCCCCCAATGGATGACCAAGATTTCTTCGACTCTGAACTCTTCGGGTATCCACCTTTTAAATTTTCTCTGAAGGGTTACTCCTATGAAATATGTAGATCTTTGACATGTACCCTTCCAGATCCAATGACCTAGATTCACTCACTCTTCGCGACTTCGCGAAGATCCATTTCTGCTCTCGACAAACCTCCCGAAGTTCTTGCTTTTGAACCTCTTGATATTCTGCCACCTATCTTCTCTGACGATGGACTGATTCACTGTCTTCAGGACTTCGAAAGTACTCGAATCCTTTGCACCCTTAGCACAAATTCATCTTTCGAGACTTAGTCTATTCTCGAACTCTTTCTACACTCCTTGCAGAGTGCTGCACAGACTCTTCTGTGACTTTGCTTGGCTTGAAAACCTATCTGATCATCTTAGCATCTATCTGAGCATCTGAAAAACTTAAGGCATATCCTTTCCTTTGTCGATGCACTCTTGCAAAGCCTTCCTTCCTCAGAATGTTCAACAATTCTAGGATTCTCTTAAGGTTTCAAACACTTCCAATTGTGTTGTCGTTGTGTACACTCACACTAACTCGATTCCCTCCTGGAAGAGTGTTTCAGAGTGTTCTGTAACTCTAGACTGTATCTTCCCTTACACAGTCTTTATTTCCAAGGTACTTAACCACCTTGAAATTTCCTGTGAATTAACCATCTATCCCTCCAGATGATTTATAACATTCATCTACAATTCAAATGCATGTAAACGACATTCATATCACAAAATCCATTACACAGAATTTGGAAATAGGAAATACTATCATTTTCTATTAATGGTGGAATTCCAAATTACAATAGTGGAGTCTGAGCTACAACTGAGTCTCGAATATCTATGTTTCTATCCTAGTTAACTCTATCTTTGCCAACCCCTAAAATGCTTACAATCCAACCTCTACTCTGCAACAATACAAATATTTATAAAAAAGGGGCTCGACGAGCTTCCCTCGCAAGATAAACTATTGGTGTCAAATCACCATTCAAAATGCCTGTCTAATGGGCAAATTACAATGATGGAAATCTGCTCCAAATTGGATGCAGATCCCTCCTATCATCAACCACTTGATGGAGACCTTATCTCCAGCTTGTCCAAAGTAACATCTTGGTTCTTCCATCTTGTCATCATTAATCCCTGGATAACACTTTTGATTCTTGAGGAAAAAAGAGAGGGATGTGCCTCTCCCTTTCTTGAATGTGCATTATGTGTTCTAATTGAATGGCGTGTGATGAGGTGGAGTGATGTTCCTGCATCACCAAATGAGGTTTTTTTAAGTTGTTATTGTCGAGGCATAAACACTATCCAAAGATATGCCAAGTGGATAGTGTTTATGCAAATTTTCACTTTTTTCATTAAACATATTTATGGTAATGCTAACAAAATTGTTGATGCCTTGAGTAGGAGATGTTTGATTCTATAGGAATTTCGAGTGAAAACATTAGGGTTCGAAGACCTTGCAGAAACTTATGGTGATGATCCATATTCTAAGGAGGCGTATGAAGCATGTGAAAATCATGTTCTTAGAGACAGAATTTGGTGGACAAAGTATCTAATTCAAGATGGATTGTTGTTTAAAGGTAGTCAGTTATGCATACCAAATTGCTCAATGAAACAAAATCTGTTGAATGAAAAACATAGTCGAGGTATAGCAGGACATTTTGGCCATGACAAGACATTTACAAAGTTTAGCAACTCATACTATTGGCCAGGTATGAGGGAAGAAGTGAAGAAATTTGTAGAGAGATGTAAGATTTACCAGTATGCAGAATGGAAGTGATAGAACACTAGGTTATATCAGTCATTACATATTCCAAAAAATACTTGGGATGCAATAAGAATGGATTTTGTGTTTAGATTACCAAGAACCCAGAGAGGAAGTGATTCCATATTTGTGGTAGTTGACAAATTCTCAAAGATGGCACAGTTTATCCCATGCCAAAAAACTAATGATGCAACAAACATTGCAAATTTCTTTTTCAAGGATGTTGTGAGACTTCATGGGTTTCCCAAGAGTATTGTCTCAGATAGAGACACAAAATTTGTTGCTCATTTCTGGAGGACATTGTGGAATAAATTTGGGATGGAAATGTCCTTCAAATCATCATATCACCCTCAAACAGATGAAAAAACTGAGTTAGTAAATAAAAGTTTAGGATATTTGATGAGTCTAGTTAGTAAACATCATAGCGAGTGGGATCAGATTCTGTCACAAGTTGAGTTTGCATACAATGACTCACCAAACATGGGTACATGAAGGATTCCATTCTATATAGTATATGGGATGAAGCCAAGATGAGTATCACAGTTGAGATATTTGGAGTAGAAGAATTTGTTGGAAAAATGCAGAAGCTTCATAATCAGATCAAAGAACAATTGCAGAACAACAATAGAGAAAATAAACATAGAGTTGATCAACATAGGAGATAACTTCAATTTGAAGTGGGATATCAAGTTCTATCACATCTCAGGAAAGAAAGTTTCCCAAGGGGAACATATAACAAACTTAAATTGAAGAACATAGGATGGTGTAAGATCCTCAGGAAATTTGATGCAAATGACTATGAGATAGAGCTACCAGACGATGTGGGTATATCTCCCATATTCAACATTTGATACATGTACCCTTACATGGAATATGAAACAAGAGGATCAAAATATCAAAAAGAGATCTAGTGGGAGAAGCAGATGCCTATAGAAAAAAATCCATAGATGGAAGATATCATAGATCGGAGGATTGGTAAGAAGACCAGGAGGAAGAATTAATTTGAGTATTTTGTAAAGTGGAAAGGACACCCAATAGAAGATGTTAGTTAGATAAATGAAGCATATATTCAGAAGCATGGAAAGTCAGTGCAAGAGATCATGGGTATGAGTCCATGAATTTTTTTCCAGAGGGGTATGATGCAAAAGAATCATCATC
>ML830035.1:10257-41812 GCA_009831015.1 Picea engelmannii | reverse complement strand
GTGGACATAAGGAAGAATATCCTAGTAGAGGAGCTAGCTCTCACCACTCAGAGTTACCATAAGTGCAAGAAAGAGACTGTGTGCGGGTGAATCAAGCTTGCATTAGCAACCATAAAGGGTCTGTGAGAATTAAATTATGGGTCTAGTAGAGGCTCGAAGAGCTGATTTGGCTCAGCGAATTGAAGATCCCCAACTGGGAGGTCGTGCAACCTCGAGGAGAGAGGGGGGTCTGCATCAAGTTGTATCAGAGCAACACATTTAAGTTTTGTAGGAAGAAGGATACAAAAGAGGTAGTTTGATATCATCAAGTGGTATCATCACCGTAACATAAACTCTGTGTGAAGGAAAATTTTAGCACCATGTCACCTAGAAGATGTGCAAAGCAACCTTTAGAAAATCCAGTTGTGGAAAGGGAGATGAGAGAAATTTGTGCAATATTAGATGTTATGGAGACAACACAAAGAACAAGACCTGATGTTGGAGACATCGATGATGTGGAGAGAAAAGAAATGGAAGTTGAAGGAGCTGTAGGAGAAGATGTTGTAGAAGAACGCTTGCTAAAACATGTTGTCAAATTGGGAGCCAGAGAAAAAATAGATATCCCAATGTACAAAGGAAACTTAGATGTTGAAGAATTTTTGGATTGGATAAGATCAATGGAAAAATACTTTGACTATGAGGAATTTGATGATGAGAAGAAAGTAAAACATGTTGTCACCAGATTGAAGGGACACGCAACACTGTGGTGGGATGAAGTATAGACTGACAAAATATGTAAAGTAACACAAAATATCAAGTGTTGGGACATAATGGTAGCCAAGATGAAGGCTAAATTCATACCCAAATACTATCAGATAAATTTGTTCAGGAGATTATAGAACCTGAGACAGAAAGGATTAACAGTAAAAGAATACACATAGGAATATTATAAGTTGAACATCAAGGTTGGACAAAGAGAAAAATATGATGAAAATGTTGTTAGACCTTATATTAATGGCTTGAGATATGAAATCGAGGATGAAATAAGAATGATAACAATGAGGATAGTGGAGGATTCTTATCAGATGGCACTGAAGTCCAAGGAGAAATTTTCCAAGAAACAGAGCCAGCGAAATAGAGGGAGAATTCTAAATAAAGGTAACATAATTGTCCATGACAAGGAAACAAAGCCTAAGGTTGAGACTTGAAAACCACAAAGTCACTCAGAAAGAGGAGGAAGTTCCTGAGGGAGATAGTATGGTGGAAGGAATTTTTTTTCTTGAGGATGAGGAAGAGGCAAGGGAGGAGAGGTGAAGTGTTATGCCTATGGAAAAATAGGACACGTTTCTTGGGAATGCCCTGAGATAAAGAAAGAAGGAGGAGGTGAAGATAACATTTTGGAAGCGCAGAGGAGGAATGTTTAGGCATAAAGTTTATTAAGATGGGAGATCTTTAATGATGAAGAAGGTTCTCTTGAAGCCAGAGCCAAAAGTGGAAAAACCAGTGCAGAGGAACATTTTTTTCAAAACTTCTTGCAAGACCAAAGGTAGGGTATGAAACGTGATAATTGATAGTGGGAGCATTGATAACTTAGTATCAACAGAAATGGTGGAGAAATTGGAGCTGGAGAAAACTACACATGTGAATCCATATAGAGTCTCATTGTTGTAGAAAGGACACTAGGTAATGGTAACTAAACAATACCAAGTTGAATTTAAGATAGGAGGATATATAGATGAGATTTTGTGCGATGTGATTTCCATGGATGTATGTCATGTCTTGTTGGGGAGACCATGTTAGTTTGAAAGAAATGACATTCGTGATGGGAGAAAAAATACTTATACCCTGGAGAAAAATGGTAGAATGCACATGTTACTACCAATAGAGGATAAGAATGTGAAGGAAGAAGAAAACATAAGTGTATTTGTCATGACTGGGAAAGAAATCCTAAGTGAATTCAATAAGGAGCAAGATATGCAATTTGTTGTGGTGAGGAAGCCCAAAGTCACCCTTACATGTACTTCTATGGATGATCTTCCTAAAGAAATTTAGGAGGTGTTAGAAAAGTTAGCTGACATAGTAGTGGATGAGCTACCTCGCTCATTTCCACCCATCAGAAGTATATACCATCAAATTGACCTCATACAAGGAGCAAGTCTACTGAACAAACAAATGTATAGATTGACACCTCAAGAGAATGAGGAGGTAAAGAAACAAGTCGAAGATTTGATGGACAAGGGTTTAGTTAGAGAAATATTGAGTCCATGCATAGTACCAACTGTGTTGAGTCTGAAAAAGGATGAATAATGGATAATGTGTATAGACTCAAGAGCCATAAACAAAATCACCATCGGGTACAAATTTTCTTTGCCTTGGATGGATGACTTAATGTATTGTTTTAGTGGGGAAAAATACTTTTCAAAAATAGACCTGAAAAGTGAATATCACCAGATAAGGATGAGAGAAGGTGATGAGAGGAAAACAACCTTCAAAACAAACAAAGGGTTGTATGAGTGACTTGTTATTCCATTTGGCTTGAAAATTTCCCCAAGTAATTTTATGAGGTTCATGAATGGGGTATTAAAATATTTTATTGGTAAGTTTGTGATTGTATATCTGGATGATATATTACTCTTAAGTAAAACTGAAGAAGAGAATTTGAGGCACTTAACATTAGTAATAAGGAGATTGCAGTGGAAGAATTTGCTGATAAATATGAAGAAATCCTCTTTTATGAAGACAAAACTTGTTTACCTGGGTTTTGTAATCTCTTCAAATGAATTGAAGTTGGATCTAGAGAAGGTGAGAGAAATCAGAGAATTGCCATCACCAAGGAGAATATTTGAGGTAAGAAGCTTCCATGGATTAGCAAGTTTCTATCGAAAGTTCAATAGAAATTTCAGTGTTGTTTGTACACCAATATTAAATACAGTGAAGAAGAGACACAAGTATTTTAAGTGGACAAAAGAATATGAGAAAAGTTTCAGGATATTAAAGGATAAGATAACAAAGAAACCAATTCTGGTCTTGCTATATTTTGGGAAGAAATTTCAAGTACAATGTGATTCTATTGGAGTATAAATTGGAGCAGTCTTGAGTGAAGACAATATGATTGTTGCATATTTCAATGAGAAGCTGAATGAAACCAAGAGAAAGTACTTGACATATGATAAAAAATATTATATAGTAATTAAATCCTTAAAGAAATGGAGACACTACCTTGTTCCAAAAGAATTTGTTTTGTACAACAATAATCAAGCATTACAATTCATAACACAAAAGGAGAAGTTAAATCAAAGATATGCCAAGTGGATAGTGTTTATGCAAAATCTCACTTTTTTCATTAAACATATTCCTGGTAATCCTAACAAAATTGTTGATGCCTTGAGTAGGAGATGTTTGATTCTACAGGAATTTCGAGTGTTAACATTAGGGTTCGAAGACCTTGCAGAAATTTATGGTGATGATCCATATTTTAAAGAGGCATATGAAGGATGTGAAAATCATGTTCTTAGAGACAGAATTTAGTGGACAAAGTATCTAATTCAAGATGGATTGTTGTTTAAAGGTAGCCAGTTATGCATACCAAATTGCTTGATGAGTGATAATTTGTTGAAGGAAATACATAGTCGAGGTCTAGCAAGACATTTGGCTATGAAAAGACATTTGCAAAGTTTAACAACTCATACTATTAGCCAAGTATGAGGGAAGAAGTGAAGAAATTTGTAGAGAGATGTAAGATTTTCCAGTATGCAAAATTGAAGTGATAGAACTCTAGGTTATATCATCCATTGCCTATTCCAAAAAATCCTTGGGATGCAATAAGAATGGATTTTCTGTTCAAATTACCAAGAACCCAGAGAGGAAGTGATTCCATATTTGTGGTAGTTGACAAATTCTCAAAGATGGCACAGTTTATCCCATGCCAAAAAACTAATGATGCAACAAACATTGCAAATTTGTTTTTCAAGGATGTTGTGAGACTTCATGGGTTTCTCAAGAGTATTGTCTCAGATAGAGACACAAAATTTGTTGCTTATTTATGGAGGACATTGTGGAATAAATTTGGGACATAAATGTCCTTCAGTTCATCATATCACCCTCAAACATATGGAAAAACTGAGATAGTAAATCAAAGTTTAGGATATTTGTTGAGGATTCTAGTTACTAAACATCATAGCCAGTGGGATCAGATTTTGTCACAATCTAAGTTTGCATACAATGACTCACCAAACATGGGTACATGAAGGATTCCATTCTAGATAGTATATGGGATGAAGCCAAGAGGAGTATCACAGTTAAGATATTTGGAGTAGAAATGTTTGCTGGAAAAATGCAGAAGCTTCATAATCAGATCAAAGAACAGTTGCAGAACAACAATAGAGGAAATAAACATAGAGTTTATCAACATAGCAGATAAATTCGATTTAAAGTGGGAGATCAAGTTCTATCACATCTCAGGAAAGAAAGTTTCCCAAGGGGAACATATAACAAGCTGAAATTGAAGAAAATAGGGTGGTGTAAGGTCCTCAGGAAACTTGATGCAAATGATTATGAGATAGAGCTACCAGAGGATGTGATTATATCTCCCATATTCAACATTTCATACCTGTACCCTTACATGGAAGATGAAACAAGAGGATCAAAATATAAAAAAGAGATCCAGTGGGAGAAGCACATGCCTATAGAACAAAATCCACAGATGGAAGATATCATAGATCAGAGGATTCATAAGAAGACCAAGAGGAAGGCTTAATTTGAGTATTATTTAAAGTGGAAAGGACACCCAATAGAATATGTCAGTTAGATAAATGAAGCATATATTCAGAAGCATGGAAAGTCAGTGTAGGAGATCATGGATATGAGTCCATGAATTTTTGTCTAGAGGAGTATGATGTAGGAGCATCGTCATCGGCGTGCCAGTGGAAGACAAATCATTACCCGAGCGTGCATTTTGAAGTGATTTTGAATTTAAGGATGGTGTATCATATAAATGTCTCGAAAGGATTGTAATTAAAGTTATTAAATAACAAGAGTTTGAACCATCATGTGAGATCGACGGTGATTGTATTTTCTTTAATATAATTAATAATAGTATAGATAGTAAGAATTCACTCTTATCTATCTTTACCAATCCTTTATTTTAATAAAACTTAGTAGTTGATTCAAATATTTTACTTTGATTTGATAGCACTAAGGCAGTCCGAGGGAAAATTTCTATGAGCCCTTCTTGTATAAATATATGTACTGTATGCCCAAATGGCACCAAACTCCCCTCCTCTCCTTCGGGGATGACTTGACCTCCCAGTCTAGGATCATTCAAGTCATCGAACCAAATGGTTCCTCATGCTCCTAATAGAGCCAATTGAACTTGACACGGGCCCTTTGCTTTCTCAGTGCAGTTTGTGCGGCACCTGCAGACCCTCTCCTCGGCGCTCATGAACTCTTAATGCCAAGGATGGTAGATCCCTAAGCTAGACTTTCTCCTTGATGTGACCATGGACTATGACCATGGGATAGCTCCCTTATGCATGACTGTGCTTCAGAAATTTCATGAACTGCTTGCCCCCCTTTTCCCGATTCTCGAATCAATGAATTCTTCGGGACCAAATATATGCTCCATGTTTTCCTTGCGATCGATGGCTGAGATCAAATCACAAGTTCATACTTCGCGAATCATCTCCTTTCTCAACTCTACTTCTCTCGATTGGAGAATCATTGAAATGTCAATCCAACTCTACGTGTCCCCCCAATGGATGTCCAAGATTACTTCGACTCTTAGCCCTTTGGGTATCCTCCTCTTAACATTTCTCTGAAGGGTTCCTTCTCTGAAATAAGTAGATCTCTTCCATGTACTCTTCTAGATACAATTCCCTAGATTAACTCTCTCTTCGCTACTTCATGAAGATCCTTGTTTGCTCTCAGCAAACCTCTCAAAGTTCTTTCTTCTGAACCTCTCAATATTCTGCCACTTGTCTCCTCCTACGATGGACTGATTCACTATCTTCGGGACTTTGCCAAGTTCTAGACTCATTTTCACCATTAGCGAAAATTCCTCTTTAGAGACTTAGGGTATTATCGAACTCCTCCTACACTCCTTGTCGATTTATGTGCAGAGTCTTCTGCAAATTTGCTCAGCTTGAAAACCTTCAAGGTTCACCTCTCCTCAGTGAAATTTTTCTTTCCCTCCTAGTAGTTTAATGCTCTTTCTCTTGATCCTGTAAGATGGAATTACACTCTCTTGGGCATACTCCTTGCATCCGACTAAGACCTCCTAAGGATTCTGAGACCTCCAAATATGTTATCCTTGTGAACATTCACACTAAATCGATGCCCTCCTGGAAGAGTGTTTTAGAGTGTTCAGTAACTTTGTACTATATCTTCCCTTACATAGTATTTCGTTCCAAGGTACTTAACCATCTTGAAATTTTCTCTCGAGTCTGTGAATTGACCTAGTGTGCCCTCCTCGGAGCTTCTCTTCTGAATACACTGAGTTTAGACACACACTCCTTGCATCGGCTCACAAAGTTTTCGTGTTCTCTCACACACTCCTTGCACTTAGCCTAGAGAACCAAACCTATATCAACACACTCATAGATATAAAACTATATCTCTATCCCTGCAGATGATTTCTAACATTCATCTAAAATTCAAATGCATGTAAATGACATTCATATCACAAAGTCCATTACACAGAAATTGGAAACAAAAAAAACTATCATTTTCTATCTATGGTGGAATGCCAAATTACAATAGTGGAGTCTGAGCTACAATTGAGTCTCGGATATCTGTGTTTCTCTCTTGGCTAACTCTATATTCGATAACCCATACAACCCTTACAATCCAACCTGTAATTTGTGACAATACACATATTTATACAATATGGGATCAACGAGATTTCCTCTCAAGATAAACTAGTGATGTCAAATCACCATTCAAAACGCCTGTCTAATGGGAAAGTTACAATGATGAAAATCTTCTCCAAATAAAATGCAAATCCCTCCTGACATCAACCACTTAAAGGATACCTTATCTCCAGCTTGTGCAATGGAACAACTTGGCTCGTCCATCTTATCATCATTAATGCCAGGATCACCGTTTTGATTCTCGACGCAAAATGAGAGGGGGATGCCTGACCCTTCCTTGAATGCACACCATGCGTGCTAATTGACTGACGCGTGATGAGGTGGAGCGATGATCCTGCATCACACTCCAGGGCTACAACAATATTGATCTCATGCTCATGAGATTTCTAGCATGGTTGAAATCCTCCTGGATCCAAAAATTTCTCTTGGAGTTGTCTCTCAGCTCCTTTTCTTCATTGCTTCTGCTCCTACATCATCCCCACTGCTCATGAAGGTTTCCATCTTTCCATCTTCTTTGTCCTAAATTCTTCCTCTTTCTACCCCAAAATCAAATTTCTTATCTCCTTCACCACCTCATCCAACTGCTCCATCGGTTGGCTCTCCTTTTGCAGACTAGCTTGTTGCATTTCTTCCTTGTCCATGGGTAAATCATATTCATCTCCCAAGTTATCTTCTTTGTCTCTTGTGGCCTTAACTCACAACTCAACTGCAGTATCCAATCCTTCATTCTCCTCATCACTGGGATTCTTCTCATCTATTACTTCTAATAGATTCAATCCTACCAGTTCTTTGGTTGGTTCCTTTCTAGCTTTCTCCAGCTGCAACTTGTGCTAGTATGATCCTCCATATTCTTCCAACTTAGCATGTTGGATGTGCATGACTTGCACTATCACCCTTATTTCTAGGGTTCTCAATTATTCACATAGATCGATAATGTCTATGTTGTCTGCTTCCTCTCCTGTTGCACACTTTTGTTCTTTAGTCATCTCCGGTTCGACTTCCTGGATGAAACTTTTGAGCAATTCTCTTGAATTCTCTTCTCCTTTTGTTGGAATAGAAATTAGTATCTATTCCTTCTCCTTCATGAAAACCTCATCTTGTTGTCCTTCTGTTGCATTGGCAACATCTATGCTAGCCTCTCCTCGGTCACTTGGTAGGAATATCTCGACTCCTCCAATGATCAGAACAGTCCTCCGATCCTTCTCTTTGATGGTGGAAGATTTCAGCTTCTCATGATCTTCATTCACACGGTTTAGAGTTCTACATAAATATCCATCTAAGTGAGGTATTTCTTCTCCCTCCTCCTCATCTGTCAACATCCTCTAACATGAACTCTCGGCTGAGCTCATTTCTCCTCCCTTTCCCACTTGGAAATATGGGATATCCCCTCTTCCCACCTGGAAGTTTGCGAGATCCATCAATCCCTTCTCATTTCCAACCTGGAAACCTATGGGACCTTTTCCATATCTCTTTCCCTCGTCACTGATATTTTCATCATACCTCAACCAACTTTTTAACACCTATTTCTACCCTCTGTCCAACAAATTCTAAATAGGCCATTTAGTTTTCCTCTTCAAAGGCTATTCATACCTCCAGCATACCTTTGCTTCCTGCTACAACTTGAATGATAGATTCTCCATCTCTTCCTGTATTTCACTGAGCTCCTTGTCCATCTCCTCCTTGCTCCTCTGTGAATGGAATTATCCTTGACCATGTTCATAACTTCCAATGACCATCTTGCTTCATATACAACCCACCCTAGTGTTTATCATCTACTGCACACCTCAAAACTGCTTCAACAAAGTACTACACGTTGTCTTCCTTGCTTATAGAAATCAATTATGCATTGGATCTAACATATCTATCTCCTTTGTCTACGATTTGTAGACAAAATTATCTCTGTGATACCACTTGGTGTCAACTTCCCCTACTCTTTTTTGTGGATGAATCAACCTCCTAGTCTAGGGTTTCTCAAGTCATCGACCGAATGGTTCATCAGGCTCCTAATGGAACCAATTTAACTTGACGCAGACCCTTTTCTTTCTCAACGTAGGTTGTGTGGAACCCACAGATCCTCTCCTCAATTCTCTTCAACTCTTAATGCCAATGGACCCTACCTCCCTGTGATATACTTTCTCCTTGATGTGACCATGGGTTGAGTACCTTTCGCATCCCTGTTCTTTGAAAATTTTGTGAACTGCCTGCTCCCCTTTTTCCCATTTCTCAAATCGCTGAATTCTCTGGGAGCAAATATACAGTCCACATTCTCCTTTCAATCATCATTTGACATCAAATCACAAGTTTGAAGTTCGCGTATATTATCCTTTCTCAACTCTACATGTCTCGATTGGAAAATGAACGAAATGTCGATCCAACTCCACGTGTCCCCCCAATGGATGACCAAGATTTCTTCGACTCTGAACTCTTCGGGTATCCACCTTTTAAATTTTCTCTGAAGGGTTACTCCTATGAAATATGTAGATCTTTGACATGTACCCTTCCAGATCCAATGACCTAGATTCACTCACTCTTCGCGACTTCGCGAAGATCCATTTCTGCTCTCGACAAACCTCCCGAAGTTCTTGCTTTTGAACCTCTTGATATTCTGCCACCTATCTTCTCTGACGATGGACTGATTCACTGTCTTCAGGACTTCGAAAGTACTCGAATCCTTTGCACCCTTAGCACAAATTCATCTTTCGAGACTTAGTCTATTCTCGAACTCTTTCTACACTCCTTGCAGAGTGCTGCACAGACTCTTCTGTGACTTTGCTTGGCTTGAAAACCTATCTGATCATCTTAGCATCTATCTGAGCATCTGAAAAACTTAAGGCATATCCTTTCCTTTGTCGATGCACTCTTGCAAAGCCTTCCTTCCTCAGAATGTTCAACAATTCTAGGATTCTCTTAAGGTTTCAAACACTTCCAATTGTGTTGTCGTTGTGTACACTCACACTAACTCGATTCCCTCCTGGAAGAGTGTTTCAGAGTGTTCTGTAACTCTAGACTGTATCTTCCCTTACACAGTCTTTATTTCCAAGGTACTTAACCACCTTGAAATTTCCTGTGAATTAACCATCTATCCCTCCAGATGATTTATAACATTCATCTACAATTCAAATGCATGTAAACGACATTCATATCACAAAATCCATTACACAGAATTTGGAAATAGGAAATACTATCATTTTCTATTAATGGTGGAATTCCAAATTACAATAGTGGAGTCTGAGCTACAACTGAGTCTCGAATATCTATGTTTCTATCCTAGTTAACTCTATCTTTGCCAACCCCTAAAATGCTTACAATCCAACCTCTACTCTGCAACAATACAAATATTTATAAAAAAGGGGCTCGACGAGCTTCCCTCGCAAGATAAACTATTGGTGTCAAATCACCATTCAAAATGCCTGTCTAATGGGCAAATTACAATGATGGAAATCTGCTCCAAATTGGATGCAGATCCCTCCTATCATCAACCACTTGATGGAGACCTTATCTCCAGCTTGTCCAAAGTAACATCTTGGTTCTTCCATCTTGTCATCATTAATCCCTGGATAACACTTTTGATTCTTGAGGAAAAAAGAGAGGGATGTGCCTCTCCCTTTCTTGAATGTGCATTATGTGTTCTAATTGAATGGCGTGTGATGAGGTGGAGTGATGTTCCTGCATCACCAAATGAGGTTTTTTTAAGTTGTTATTGTCGAGGCATAAACACTATCCAAAGATATGCCAAGTGGATAGTGTTTATGCAAATTTTCACTTTTTTCATTAAACATATTTATGGTAATGCTAACAAAATTGTTGATGCCTTGAGTAGGAGATGTTTGATTCTATAGGAATTTCGAGTGAAAACATTAGGGTTCGAAGACCTTGCAGAAACTTATGGTGATGATCCATATTCTAAGGAGGCGTATGAAGCATGTGAAAATCATGTTCTTAGAGACAGAATTTGGTGGACAAAGTATCTAATTCAAGATGGATTGTTGTTTAAAGGTAGTCAGTTATGCATACCAAATTGCTCAATGAAACAAAATCTGTTGAATGAAAAACATAGTCGAGGTATAGCAGGACATTTTGGCCATGACAAGACATTTACAAAGTTTAGCAACTCATACTATTGGCCAGGTATGAGGGAAGAAGTGAAGAAATTTGTAGAGAGATGTAAGATTTACCAGTATGCAGAATGGAAGTGATAGAACACTAGGTTATATCAGTCATTACATATTCCAAAAAATACTTGGGATGCAATAAGAATGGATTTTGTGTTTAGATTACCAAGAACCCAGAGAGGAAGTGATTCCATATTTGTGGTAGTTGACAAATTCTCAAAGATGGCACAGTTTATCCCATGCCAAAAAACTAATGATGCAACAAACATTGCAAATTTCTTTTTCAAGGATGTTGTGAGACTTCATGGGTTTCCCAAGAGTATTGTCTCAGATAGAGACACAAAATTTGTTGCTCATTTCTGGAGGACATTGTGGAATAAATTTGGGATGGAAATGTCCTTCAAATCATCATATCACCCTCAAACAGATGAAAAAACTGAGTTAGTAAATAAAAGTTTAGGATATTTGATGAGTCTAGTTAGTAAACATCATAGCGAGTGGGATCAGATTCTGTCACAAGTTGAGTTTGCATACAATGACTCACCAAACATGGGTACATGAAGGATTCCATTCTATATAGTATATGGGATGAAGCCAAGATGAGTATCACAGTTGAGATATTTGGAGTAGAAGAATTTGTTGGAAAAATGCAGAAGCTTCATAATCAGATCAAAGAACAATTGCAGAACAACAATAGAGAAAATAAACATAGAGTTGATCAACATAGGAGATAACTTCAATTTGAAGTGGGATATCAAGTTCTATCACATCTCAGGAAAGAAAGTTTCCCAAGGGGAACATATAACAAACTTAAATTGAAGAACATAGGATGGTGTAAGATCCTCAGGAAATTTGATGCAAATGACTATGAGATAGAGCTACCAGACGATGTGGGTATATCTCCCATATTCAACATTTGATACATGTACCCTTACATGGAATATGAAACAAGAGGATCAAAATATCAAAAAGAGATCTAGTGGGAGAAGCAGATGCCTATAGAAAAAAATCCATAGATGGAAGATATCATAGATCGGAGGATTGGTAAGAAGACCAGGAGGAAGAATTAATTTGAGTATTTTGTAAAGTGGAAAGGACACCCAATAGAAGATGTTAGTTAGATAAATGAAGCATATATTCAGAAGCATGGAAAGTCAGTGCAAGAGATCATGGGTATGAGTCCATGAATTTTTTTCCAGAGGGGTATGATGCAAAAGAATCATCATCGGCATGCCAGTGGAGGACAAATCATTAACCGAGTATGCATCTTGAAGTGATTTTGAATTTAAGGATGGTGTATCATATAAATTTTTCAAAAGAATTATAATTAAAGTTATTAAATAATAAGAGTTTGAACCATCGTGTGAGATCGATTGTGATTGTATTTTCTTTAATTTAATTAATAATAGTACAGATAGTAAGCATTCACTCTTATCTATCTTTACCAATCCTTTATTTTCATAAAACTTAGTAGTTGATTCAAATATTTTACTTTGATTTGATAACACTAAGGTAGTTGGAGGGAAAATATCTATGAGCCCTTCTTGTATAAATATATGTATTCTATGCCCAAATGGCACCAAACTCCCCTCCTCTCCTTCGGGGATGACTCAACCTGCCCATCTAGGATCATTCAATTCATTGAACCAAATGGTTCGTCAAGCTCCTCATAGAACCAATTGAACTTGACACAGGCCCTTTGCTTTCTCAGTGCAAGTTGTGTGGCACCTACGGACCCTCTCCTCAGGGCTCTTCAACTCTTAATTCCAAGGATGCTAGATCCCTAAGCTAGACTTTCTCCTTGATGTGACCATGGAATATGACCATGGGACATCTCCCTGACACGTCCTCGTGCTTCAGAACTTTCGCAAACTTCTTTCTCCCCTTTTCTCGATTCCTGAGTCAGTGAATTCTTCGGGACCAAATATATGCTCCACGTTCTCCTTGCAATCAACAGTTGATATCGAATCACAAGTTCATACTTCGTGAATCATCTCCTTTCTCAAATCTACTTCTCCCGATTGGAGAATCATTGAGATGTCAATCCAACTCCACCTGTCCCCCCAATGGACGTTCAAGATTACTTCGACTCTTAGCTCTTTGGGTATCCTCCTCTTAACGTTTCTATGAAGGGTTCTGATGCAGGAGCATCGCTCACTCAATCAAGCGAGCCAGCGCGAGGAGGAAAAGAGAACAACTGGAGAGCGCCAGCATTCAAATTTTGGAACATTGTAATATGGCTGCGCCAAACATTAAATACATTGATGTGATGAAGCGCACTTTGTATATGTAATGGACCTTGAGCAGATAAGCTCTCGTCCTTAAGTAGCTGAGGCATTTATTTAGATTTAATGCAAGTAGATAACTAATTAAGGCTAGATTAGACCGTTTTAGCTTTCGAGAGGGAAAACAGAGTATAGACACCCTCCCTTGTATCATTGTAACATAACATTCATTCATCATTAAGAGCAAGAAGAGGAGAGCAGAGCAGAGAGTCATGAAGAAACCTCCATGTACAGTTATTGAATTAATAGGAAGAGCTTTTATTCAATTCCATGGACGTGTTTGATCTCTGTTTGTTGTTAATACTATGCTTGTGCATGTTTGCTTCTTTCTATGCTTATCTGTTGTATGTTGCATATGTGATTGCATATCAGGTTTGAAACCTGAGAGAATGAGGAGATAGAGTTCCAACTGATTCTCTGCTTGAGCCAGGAGATTCCTGCATAGAGTGCAGTCGAATTCCTCCGCATAGAGTGCGTCGAGGGGGCCAAGTAGTTGAACTTTTGTTCTTTTTCGCCCAGAGTTGGGTTTTGAGGTATTCGAGCCGTGCAGGTGAGTGCAGGTCGAATTTGAGTCTCAGTAGCAAGTCTGAGAAGAGGAAAGGGTGAAGCTGTTGTGAGCGTGGACGCACGGGACCTAGAAGACTTCAACACTTTCAGAAGTGATTGAAGACCGAGCACAAGGAGCGTGTTCGAGGAATCCTTGAAGGAGTCCGAGTTGACAAAAATCTCAGGAGGGATAGTACCTTTGGTTCGCTGTGAAGTCGACCCCTGCGGAGGTCTCACAGAACAAAGGTGGTGAATGGGAAAACTCTTCAAGAGGAAGAGAATCGACGACTTGAATCGTCGTGGAGAATCACTAAGATCACGACCTGACTTGTGGGTCAGATGTATCGGGAGTTCGCAACGGAAGATTCTTGTTTTTCATAGAGTGAGGTCACGAGGATGCGAAACGCGATGTCCCGGAACGTTTTGCATGGTGTACGTCGGGATAGATGATGTGACAGGTGGTCTCGGGATATCAGATCTTGGGGTTTGGAGACCTCAAGTCTGATCTCGGGAGTGATGAGAGCGCGAGGTCGCGAGATTTCTGAGTCATCGGCATCTCGGCACTTCGGGTCTCAGAAGTTGAGAACTCGAAGGTATAGTAACGCTAGTCGCGAGTCGCGATAGCGCGAGGTCCCGATATACCGAGGAGGAGTGAACTTTGACTAAAGTGTCGGGTCTCAGGGATCCAAGAGTCCAGTCTCTGATTGCGGAGCTAGCGAAGTCGCGAAGTCCGATCTCCCGACTTCCCAAGGGAGAATCGCGTGGTAGTGTTCTTGTGGGTAAAGAGTTCCCGAGGGGAATAGGAGGGGTTCGAACCCTTCGGGCCGTGGATAGTGAAGGTCCTCGTGGAGCGACCGTGCCACCGAGGGTGGGGTTGCGTCAGAGTGGTATCAGAGCCCTGAAGTCTTGTCTGTATATTGCAGGCGAGAGAAGGGAAGGAGAAAGGAAAATACTCTGATACTCACAACTTGCGTCAGAGTGGTATCAGAGCCCTGAAGTCTTGTCTGTATATTGCAGGCAAGTGAAGGGAAGGAGAAAGGAAAATACTCTGATACTCACGACTTGCGTCAGTAGCAGAGAGAAGCGGATACATAATGCCGCCAACGAGAGAGCGACAGTCACCTGATCGGGAAGACAGGGACGTGCGAAGAAGGGGAAGGTCGGTAGGAAATATAGAAATGGAGCATCAGATACGAGATCTCAGGGCGAGACTCGAAGATATGGAGACCACCCAGAGGCATGGAGCCGACGCGGGAGAGTTCAGCGATCCTGAGATTGAAGAGGAAGCTGGACACGACGCCGAAGAAGTCTTGGCAGAAGATGCTGCAACCGAAAGGTTAATCAAAGCCATTTCGAGGATGAGCTCGAAGACGAATATGGACATTCCCGTCTATGATGGAAGTCTAAATGCTAAGGAGTTGCTGGATTGGATCCGAGCACTCGACACCTACTTCGATTATGAGGATATCGAAGAGGATAAGAAGGTAAGACATGCTATCACCAAGCTAAAGGGACATGTAGCCTTATGGTGGGACGAGCTGCAGGAAGACAGACGTTCCAAAGGCAAATGAAAAATCAAGAGCTGGGATCGGATGATCGCCAAGATGAAGGCGAAGTTCATTCCAAGGGACTACCAGATCACTCTGTTCAGGCGCATGCAGAACCTAAGGCAGAAGCTGATGACGGTGAAAGAATACAGTGAAGAATTCTATAGGCTCAACATTCGAGCTGGTCATCGGGAGAGTGATGACGAAAAGGTGGCTAGATACCTGAACGGTCTCAGGTATGATATTCAAGATGAGCTAAGCATGGTTACCATCCGAACTGTTGACGATGCATACCAGATGGCTCTGAAAGCCGAAGAGAAGCTGAGCCGCAAGTAGGGTCAGCGAGGCCGAGGCCGTAGCTAGCCTAGAGGCAAGGCAGTTGCCCCGAAAGACTTCCAAAATCCTAAGGGGGATTGGAAAAGACCTCAGGGTAAAGCTGAAAGAGGTGGAACCTCACAGCAGAGGCAGCAAAATGATGAGTCGAGGAGGTAGCAAGATGATCAGCAAGGAGACTACGCTAATGCCAACACATTTCCTCGTACCCGAGGTAGAGGAAGAGGCAGAGGAGGAGTCATCACATGTTTCACGTGTGGTAAAGACGGTCATAAAGCCGTGGACTGTCCAGAGAGGAAAATGGACGGAGGAAGAACTCACATCACTGAGGCGCAGAGACGCGATGTGGAGGCAGAAGATGCTGACAGCGGAATATCACATGGGACGCATAAGATCCTTTTGACACCTGAGAGAGAGGTGGACAACTCAGCACAGAGAAGCAGACTGTTCAGGACGGCCTGCACAGCCAGGGACAGAAAATGCAAGGTCATCATCGACAACGGGAGCACTGATAATCTTTTTGCAGCTGAGATGGTCGAAAATTTGGAGCTGGAAACAACTAAGCACCCGAGTCCATATAAGGTCTCGTGGTTACAAAAAGGACACCGGGTAAGTGTCACTAAATAGTGCTTAGTTAAATTTAAAATTGGGAATTATCATGACGAGATTTTGTGTGACGTCATTCCCATGGATGTATGCCACATACTGCTGGGTAGACCATGGAAGTATGATAGAAATGTTGTTCATGATGGGAGGATGAACACATACACCTTGGAGAAGGATGGGAGACTCCATAGGTTACTTCCGATAAAAGACAAATATCAGGAAGTAAAGCCGAAGGTAAGTAGCACAATACTTCTCATGAGTGGGAAAGAGCTTCTCAGAGAGCTGGAGAAGGATGAGGATCCACAGTTCTTTGTTGTCAGGAAGTCGAGGGTTGTTCTGACAAGAACAAGAGTGGACGACTTGCCAGAGGAGATTCAACAACTACTGGGAGAGTTCGGTGACATCATTATGGACGAACTACCTCGTTCGTTGCCACCAATGAGGAGTGTGAGTCGTCATATTGACCTCATACCCAGAGCAATTTTACCAAACAAGGCAGCGTACAGGTTGACACCTCAAGAGAACGAGGAAGTCAAAAGGCAGGTTCAGGATCTGCAGGATAAGGGACTAGTGAGGGAGAGCCTTAGTCCATGCGCGGTTCCGACAGTACTAAGTCCAAAGAAGGATGGAGGCTGGAGGATGTGTACAGACTCCAGGGCGATTAATAAGATCACCATCAGGTACAGGTTTCCATTGCCGAGGATGGACAACTTGATGGATTGCCTGAGTGGGGCAAATTATTTTTCCAAGATAAACCTCAAGAGCGGATATCATCAGATCCGGATGAGAGAGGGAGATGAATGGAAAACAACATTCAAGACAAACGAGGGTTTGTACGAATGGCTGGTCATGCCGTTTGGCTTGACAAATGCACCCAGCACTTTTATGAGACTGATGAATGAAGTCCTGCGGGAATTCATTGGTAAATTCGTGGTGGTGTACTTGGACGACATATTGATTTTCAGCAAAACCAGGGCTGAGGATTTAAGGCATTTGGCCATAGTGATGAGAAGACTGCAGCAGGAGAAGATGTTGGTTAATTTGAAGAAGTGTTCCTTCATGCAGACATAACTCATATATCTGGGTTTTGTAATATCGGAGAATGAATTAAAGATGGATCCTGAGAAGGTGAACGTAATCAGGAATTGGCCATCGCCGAGGAATGTTTTCGAGGTAAGGAGCTTCCATGGTTTGGCAAGCTTCTACAGGAAATTTATTCGGAATTTCAGCGGAATCAGTGCGGCCATGATGGACACTTTAAAGAAGCGGCATAAAGTTTTTCAATGGACAGTCGAGGCCGAAAAGAGCTTCAATTTGTTGAAGCGCAAGATAACTGAGCGACCAGTATTGGTGTTGCCAGATTTTCAGAAAACCTTCCAGGTGAAGTGTGATGCCAGTGGGTATGTTGTTGGAGGCATTTTAAGTCAGGATGAAAGACCTGTGGCATACTACAACGAGAATCTGGATGATGCAAAGTTGAAGTACTCCACCTACGATAAGGAATTATATGCCATTATCCAGGCATTGAAGAAGTGGAGACAATATCTCATTCCCAAGGAATTCATTTTGTATAGCGATAACCACACATTACAGTTCGTGAGTCAGCAAGAGAAGCTGAATCAGAAGCATGCAAAGTGGGTGGAATATAAGCAGAATTTCACCTTCGTTATAAAGCACATTTCAGGGAATGCAAACAAGGTGGTTGATGCCTTAAGCAGGAAGTTCTTATTGCTGCAGGAGTTCAGAGTCAAAACCTTAGGTTTTGAAAACTTAAAGGATATGTATGCAGGTGATGATGATTTCAGTGAAGCATAGGAGGCAGCCGAGAACCCAGTTCTCAGGGATAGGAGTCTGTGGGTTGACTACCTGATCCAGGATGGGTTGCTGTTTAAAGGCAATCAACTATGCATTCCAGATTGCTCTATGAGAGAGAATTTGGTAAAGGAGAAGCATAGCGGAGGCTTAGCAGGTCATTTCAGACATGACAAGACATTCGCCAAGCTAAGAGAATCATATTTTTGGCTGGGCATGCGTGCAGATGTAAAACGATTTGTTGACAGGTGCAGGATATGTCAACATGCTAAGGGCTGAAAGCAGAACACAGGGTTCTATCAGCCGTTGCCCATACCCGAGAGGCCGTGGGAAGCCATTAGCATGGACTTTGTATTGGGTTTACCGAGAACGCAACGAGGAGTTGATTCCATCTTCGTGGTGGTGGACAGGTTCTCGAAGATGGCACATTTCATACCGTGTCATAAGACCAGCGATGCAACCCACATCACCAACTTGTTTTTTAAAGAGATTGTGCGATTGCATGGATTGACGAGAAGCATAGTCTCGAATCGGGATACTAAGTTCATAGGTCATTTCTGGAGGATGCTATGGAAGAAGCTGGGGACTGACTTGGCATTCAGTTTTGCATACCATCCGCAGATAGATGGGAAGACGGAAGTAGTCAACAAAATCTTGGGCGATCTGTTGAGGAGCCTGGTGACTGAGCACCATACCAGTTGGGATCAAATTTTACCACAGGCAGAATTCGCGTACAACGATTCGGTGAATCGGAGTATAGGCAGAAGCTCATTCCAGATTTTGTATGGAACACAGCCGAGAGGAGTATCTGAGCTCAGGGAGTCAGAACAGACTGAGACTAGCAGCGCGAGGGCTGAATAATTCACTGAGGCAATGCACGAACTTCATGCGGAGGTGAAGCAGCGATTGCAGAAATCGAATCAGGAGTACAAGCACCGAGCCGATCAGAGGAAGAGGCAACTTCAGTTCGAAGTTGGAGACATGGTTCTGGCGCACCTGAGGAAGGAAAGGTTCCCAAGGGGAACATACAACAAGCTCAAGATGAATAAAATTGGACCGTGTCGAATCCTGAGGAAATTTGGCGAGAATGCATATGAGCTTGAGTTTCCAGAGGGCATCGGGATATCTCCGATTTTCAACATTTCAGATTTATACCCATATAAAATCGAAGATGCAGGAGCTAGAAACGTTGAGGAACCAGTGGTCCAATGGAAGAAGCAGTTGCTAGTTGCACAGAAGCCACAGATGGAGTGCATACTGGACAAAAGAGTAGGCAGGAACACCAGGAGAAAGAAATATTTTGAATACCTGGTGAAATGGAAGAACCACCCAGTGGAGGACGCCAGCTGGGAGACAGAGGCAGTTATACTGAAACATGGGAAAACTATACAGGAACTCATGGACAGGAGCCCATGAAATCTTTTGAGCCGAGGAGTATGATGCAGGAGCATCGCTCACTCAATCAAGCGATCCAGCGCGAGGAAGAAAAGAGAACAGCTGGAGAGCGCCAGCATTCAAATTTTGGAACATTGTAATATGGCTGCGCCAAACATTAAATACATTGATGTGATGAAGCACACTTTGTATATGTAACGGACCTTGAGCAGATAAGCTCTCGTCCTTAAGTAGCTGAGGCATTTATTTAGATTTAATGCAAGTAGATAACTAATTAAGGCTAGATTAGACCGTTTTAGCTTTCGAGAGGGAAAACGGAGTATAGACACCCTCCCTTGTATCATTGTAACATAACATTCATTCAGCATTAAGAGAAAGAAGAGGAGAGCAGAGCAGAGAGTCGTGAAGAAACCTCCATGTACAGTTATTGAATTAATAGGAAGAGATTTTATTCAATTCCATGGACGTGTTTGATCTCTGTGTGTTGTTAATACTATGCTTGTGCATGTTTTCTTCTTTCTATGCTTATCTGTTGTATGCTGCATATGTGATTTCATATCAGGTTCGAAACCTGAGAGAATGAGGAGATAGAGTTCCAACTGATTCTCTGCTTGAGCCAGGAGATTCCTACATAGAGTGCAGTCGAATTCCTCCGCATAGAGTGCGTCGAGGGGGCCAAGCAGTTGAACTTTTGTTATTTTTTGCCCAGAGTTGGGTTTGAGGTATTTGAGCCGTGCAGGTGAGTGCAGGTCGAATTTGAGTCTCAGTAGCAAGTCTGAGAAGAGGAAAGGGTGAAGCCATTGCGAGCGTGGATGCACGGGACCTAGAAGACTTCAACACTTTCGGAAGTGATTGAAGAGCGAGCACAAGGAGCGTGTTCGAGGAATCCTTGAAGGAGTCCGAGTTGACAAAAAGCTCAGGAGGGATAGTCCCTTTGGTTCGCTGTGAAGTCGACCCCTGCGGAGGTCTCACAGAACAAAGGTGGTGAACGGGAAAACTCTTCAAGAGGAAGAGAATCGACGACTTGAATCATTGTGGAGAATCACTAAGATCGCGACCTGACATGTGGGTCAGATGTATCGGGAGTTCGCGACGGAAGATTCTTGTTTTTCATAGAGTGACGTCACGAGGATGCGAAACGCGATGTCCCGGAACGTTTTGCATGGTGTACGTCGGGATAGATGATGTGACAGGTGGTCTCGGGATATCGGATCTCGGGGTTTGGAGACCTCAAGTCTGATCTTGGGAGTGACGAGAGCACGAGGTCGCGATATTTCCGAGTCATCGGCATCTCGGCACTTCGGGTCTCAGAAGTTGAGAACTCGAAGGTATAGTAACGCTAGTCGCGAGTCGCGATAGCGCGAGGTCCCGATATACCGAGGAGGAGTCAACGTTGACCAAAGTGTCGGGTCTCGGGGATCCAAGAGTCCAGTCTCTGATTGCGGAGCTAGCGAAGTCGTGAAGTCCGATCTCCCGACTTCCCAAGGGAGAATCGCGTGGTAGTGTTCCTGTGGGTAAAGAGTTCCCGAGGGGAATAGGAGGGGTTCCAACCCTTCGGGCTGTGGATAGTGAAGGTCCTAGTGGAGCGACCGTGCCGCCGAGGGTGGGGTTGCGTCAGGTTCCTCCTCCGAAATAAGTAGATCTCTTCCATGTACCCTTATAGATCCAATTTCCTGGATTCACTCTCTCTTCGCTACTTCACAAAGATCCTTGTTTTCTCTCGACAAACCTCCCGAAGTTATTTCTTCTGAACCTCTCAATATTCTTCCACTTGTCTCCTCCGATGATGGACTGATTCATTGTCTTCGGGACTTCGACAACTCGTAGACTCATTTTCACCCTTAGCAAAAATTCCTCTTTCGAGACTTAGGCTATTATCGAACTCCTTCTACACTCCTTATAGATTTATGTGTAGATTCTTCTGCAACTTTGCTCGGCTTAAAAACCTTCAAGGTTCACCTCTCCTCAGTGAAATTTTTCCTGCCCTCCTAGCAGTTTAATGCTCTTTCTCTTGATCTTGTAATATGGAGGTACACTCTCATGGGCACACTCCTTGCATTCGGCTAAGACCTCCTAAGGATTCCAAGACCTCCAACTGTTTTATCCTTGTGAATGCTCACACTAAATCGATGCCCTCCTGGAAGAGTGTTTCAAAGTGTCCAGTAACTATGTATTGTATCTTTTCTTACATAGTATTTCTTTCCAAGGTACTTAACCATCTTCAAATTTTCTCTCGAGTCTATGAATTAACTTGGTGTGCCCTCCCAGGAGCTTCTCTTCTGAATCCACTGAGTTCAGACACACACTCCATTTATCGACTCATAAAGTTCCCTTGCTCTCTCACACACTCTTTGCACTTAGCCTAGAGAACCAAACCTAACTCAACACACTCATAGACATAAAACTATATCTCTATCCTTGGAGATGATTTTTAACATTCATCTAAAATTCAAATTCATGTAAAGGACATTCATATCACAAAATCCATTACATAGAAATTGGAAACAAAAAAAACTATCATTTTCTATTAATGGTGGAATGCCAAATTACAATAGTGGAGTCTTAGCTACAATTGAGTCTTAGATCTCTGTGTTTCTCTCTTGGTAATAATACAAATATTTATACAATATGGGATCGACGAGTTTCCCTCGCAAGATAAACTAGTGGTGTCAAATCACCATTCAAAATGCCTGTGTAATGGGAAAATTACAATGATGGAATTTCCACCAAATCATATGCAGATCCCTCCTGACGTCAACCACTTAAAGGAGACCTTATCTCCAGCTTGTGTGAAGGAACAACTTGGATCTTCCATCTTATCATCATTAATGCCAGGATCATTCTTTTGTTTCTCGAGGAAAAATGAGAGAGGGATGCCTGAACCTTCCTTGAATGCACACCATGCGTGCCAATTGACTAATGCCTGATGAGGTGGAGCGATGCTCCTGCATAATACTCCATGGATATAACAATATTGAGCTCATGCTCATGATATTTCCAGCATGGTTGAAATCCTCCTGGATCCAAAACTTTCTCTTGGAGTTGTCTCTCGACTCCTTTTCTTCCTTGCTTCTGCTCCTGCTTCATCCCCACTACTCATGAAGGTTTCCATCTTTCCAGCTTCTTTGTGCTGACTTCTTCCTCTTCCTACCCCAAAATCAAATTTCTTATCTGCTCCACCACCTCATCCAACTGCTCCATTGGTTGGCTCTCCTTTTGCATAATAGCTTGTTTCATTTCTTCCTTGTCCATGGGTAAATCATATTCATATCCCAAGTTATCTTCTTTGTCTCTTGTGGCCTTAACTCACAACTCAACTACAGTATCCACTCCTGCATTCTCCTCATCACTAGGATTCCTCTTAACTGTTACTTCTGACAGATTGAATCCTGTCAATTCTTCGGTTGGTTCCTCTCCATCTTCCTCTAGCTGCAACTCCTGCTTGTATGATCCTCCATCTACTTCCAACTTAGCTTGTTGGATGTGCATGACTTTCACTATTAGCCTTATTTATAGGGTTCTAAATTCTTCACATGGATCGGTAATGTCCATGTTGTCTACTTCCTCTCCTATTGCAGACTTTCGTGCTGCAGTCATCTCTGGTTCGGCTTCCTGGATTAAAATATTGAGAAATTTTGTTGAATTATCTTCTCCTTCTGTTGGGACAGACATTAGTATCTATTCCCTCTCCTTCTTGATAGCCTCATTTTGCTGTCCTTCTATTGCATACACAACATCTATGCTAGCCTCTCCTCAATCACTTGGTAGGAATATCTCGACCCCTCCAATGATCAGAACGGTCCTCTGATCCTTCTCTTTGATGGTGGAAGTTTTCAGATTCTCATCATCTTCATTCACACGATTTAGATTTCTGCATAAATATCCATCTAAGTGAGGTCTTTCTTCTGCCTCCTCCTCATATGTCGACATCCTCTAACATGAACTCTTGGCTGAGCTCATTTCTCCTCCCTTGCCCACTTGGAAATATGGGATATCCCCGCTTCCCACCTGGAAGTTTGCGAGATCCATCAATCCCTTCTCATTTCCCACCTGGAAACCTATGGGACCTTTTCCATATATCTTTCCCTCGTCACTAATATTTTCATCATGCCTCAACCAAATTTTTAACACCTATTGCTACCCTCTGGCCAACAACTTCCGAATAGGCCATTTAGTTGTCCTCTTTAAAGGCTATTCATACCTCCAGCATACCTTTTCTTTCTACTGCATCTTGAATGATAGTTTCTCCATCTATGCCCATATTTGGCTGAGCTCCTTGCCCATCTCCTCCCTACTCCTCAGCGAATGGAGTTATCCTTGACCACGTTCATAAATTCCAATGACCATCTTGCTTCATCTACAACCCACCCGAGTGTTTATCATCTACTACACACCTTGAAAGTGCTTCAACAAAGTACTACATCCTGTATTCCTTGCTTACAGAAATCAATTATGCATTGGATATAGCATATCTATCTCCTTTGTGTATGATTTGCAGACAAAATTATCTCTCTGATACCACTTGGTGTTAACCTCCCCTCCTCTTTTTCCGGGATGAATCGACCTCCCAGTCTAGGGTTGTTCAAGACATCGAACGAATGGTTCGTCGGGCTCCTAATGGAACCAATTTAACTTGACACAGACCCTTTTATTTCTCAACGCAAGTTGTGTGGCACCCGCATACCCTCTCCTCAATGCTCTTCAAATCTTAATGCCAACGGATGTTACCTCCCTGTGCTATAATTTCTCCTTGATGTGACCACAGACTATGACCATGGGCCGACTCCCTTTTGCATCCCCATGCTTCGAAAATTTTGTGAAGTCCTTGCTCCCCTTTTTCCCATTTCTCGAATCGATGAATTCTCTAGCACCAAATATATGGTCCACGTTCTCCTTATGATCAACGTTTGAGATCGAATCATGAGTTAAAACTTCATGTATATTATCCTTTCTCAACTCTACTTGTCCCAATTAGAAAATCAACAAAATTTCGATCCAACTCCACGTTTCCCCCCAATGGACGACCAAGATTACTTTGACTCTCAGCTATTTGGGTATCCTCCTCTTAAATTTTCTTCGAAGGGTTACTCCTATGAAATAATTAGATCTTTGACATGTACCCTTTGAGATCCAATGGCCTAGATTCACTCAGTCTTCGCGACTTCGCGAAGATACATTTTTTCTCTCGACAGACCTCCCGAAGTTCTTTCTTCAAAAACTCTCGATATTCTACCACCTGTCTCCTCTGACGATGGACTAATTCACTATCTTCAGGAATTTGAAAGTCCTCGAATCCTTTTCACCCTTGGAACAAATTCATCTTTCGAGACTTAGTCTATTCACGAATTCTTTCTGCACTCCTTGTAGAGTACTGCGGAGACTCTTCTGCGACTTTGTTTGGCTTGAAAACCTATATGATCATCTTAGCATCTATCTGAGCATCTGAGCATCTTAAGGTATCTCCTTTCCTTTTTCGATGCACTCTTGCAAAGCCTTCCTTCCTCAGAGTGTTCAACAATTATGGGATTCTCTTAAGGATTCCAACACTTCCAACTGTATTGTCCTTGTGGACGCTCACACTAACTCAATTCCCTCCTGGAAGAGTGTTTCAGAGTGTTCAGTAACTCTAGACTGTATCTTCCCTTACACGGTCTTTATTTCTAAGGTACTTAACCACCTTGAAATTTCTTCTGAATTAAACTTGTGTGCCCTCCTAGAAGCTTCTCTTCTGACTTCCCCGAGTTCAGACATGCACTCCTTGCATCGGCTCACAAAGTTTCCTTTTTTATCGCACACTCCTTACACTTATCCTAGAGAACCAAACCTAATTCAACACACTCATAAATAGAAAAATATATCTCTATCACTGCGTATGATTTATAGCATTCATCTACAATTCAAATGCATGTAAACAACATTCATATCACAAAATCAATTACGCAGAATTTGGAAACAGGAAATACTATCATTTTCTACTAATGGTGGAATTCCAAATTACAATAGTAGAGTTCGAGCTACAATTGAGTCTCGACTCTCTGTATTTCTCTCCTGGATAACTCTATCTTTGCTAACCCCTAAAACCCTTACAATCCAACCTCTACTTTGCAACAATACAAATATTTATAGAAAAGGGGTTCGATGAGCTTCCCTCGTAAGCTAAACTATTGGTGTCAAATCACCATTCAAAATGCCTATCTAATGGGCAAATTACAATGATGGAAATCTTCTCCAAATCGGATGCAGATCCCTCCAATCATCAACCACCTGATGGAGACCTTATCTCCATCTTGTCTAAAGGAACATCTTGGTTCTTCCATCTTGTCATCATTAATCCCTGGATCACACTTTTGATTCTCAAGGAAAAAAGAGAGGGATGCGCCTCTCCCTTCATTGAATGTGCATTATGTGTTCTAATTGACTGGCATGTGCTGAGGTGAAGCGATGTTCCTGCATCACCAAATGAGTTTTTTTTTTAGTTGTTATTGTCGAGGCTTCTGAAGATTATTACAGTTCTATGAGCCCATGTACATACCATTTGAATGAATATAACAAAGAAGCATTGATTCAAAATGATGGGTATTGTTGTTACTGTGTCTATCTTTATGAATGGTAAGATTTGTTTTTAATTGTGTTCTCTGTTATTACTTGTCCGTATGTTATGAATGCATTACATGGTTGAATTTATGAATCTGTGAGGATTATATAAGTTTCAATTATTTCTCCTCTATGAGCTCATGCAAGGTGTGCATTGACAAAGTCTAGTTTGACTCAGACGCTCAAGAGAGATACCATGAATCTTTATTTGCAAGGACTGCATAGTGTCTGGAAGGCGTGCATTGAGAAATTCTACTTTGACTCAAAATCTCAGGTGAGATACTGTCAAGCTTCATTTGAAAAGGGGTGCAGAGGACCATGCAAGGTGTGCGTAGGTAAAAACACAATCAATGCTATATTAGTCAGGAGGAACACTTGAGTCATGTCATAATTTTTGCAAGGAGTGAACTGTCACCTATAAATGGGCTAAGCTTAAATAAATCTGTTGCAAGGTGTGAACAAGGTCAAAGTTTGGCTAAGTGTCAAAGAAGTCATTTTGAGGGGTGCAAGGAGTGTGTAAGAATAAACATTCTTAGAAGCTTAAATTTTCTAGGAGGAACAAGCTTAGAAGAGGTAGTGGATGGAAATTCTTCAGTAGGGAGGATCTCACTGAAAATTTCCCAACCAATGAGTAAGACCCATTCAAAGGAATTAGGATCTTTCCAGACCATGGGATTTGGGAAATTTGCGTGGAGGATAGTCTTAGAGTCCTTCAGAACTCCGTGTGTTTAGAGGTTTGGAAGTATTTGAGCGGGATCGTCGAAGTGCCAAAGAAGGCCAAAGAAGTATAGACCTTTGGATATGGGAAGGACACATGTCATAGATCCATGTGTTTTGTAAGAAGAGTGCTTCGGAGGAAACAGAGAGTGGAGGAACAAAAACTCTCAAAGCCGAACTTTTGGAGTCAATCATGGTTGTTGATATGAGAAGGAAATGCATCATTAGATTGTGGAATATGGAAGTGTGTACTCTATAAAAGAGAGGATTCAATAGGAACCATTGATAAACATAGGAGCACGTGAAGAGTGGAGATTTATTCTGGAAGGTTGACACTTTGGGAGAAAGAGAAGTAGAGGAGCGTGTTTAGTTGACCCGTGGAAGTGCAACTAGAAGGATTGAGTAATTATTTTCTTCATTTGTTTTTATGGACTAATTTTTGGAACTTGGTGACAGCAGGTTCATAAAGGATTTCAAGTTTGGAGTGTTTTATTTTCACAATTAGCTTAGTTAGTTTCAAATTCAGTTTTTAAAACCCCCCATTTTCTCACTAATTCATCTACGGATGAAGAATTTGACGATGATAAACATGGACTTCTTGGAGAGAAAGAACAATAATGAAGACTTGTTTCAAAAGAACCTTGTGCCAACCCCAAGAATAAGACATGTTACTCACATCTTTGTAAACAATCAGGTAAAAATTTTAAATCTTGATGTGAGCATTTTTGAATTTTTAATCCGTAGATGGCTTCACTGGAAGCATTCTTTTACTTAGAAAATAAAACATCTTTTAAAGTTAATGTAGAATAGGTTAAAAATAAATAAATAAATAAAACGAGATCTCGTAGAATTTCGTTGTAGAATTTCGTCGTAGAATTTCCTTGTAGAATTTTCTTTTAGCCTTATTTTAAATCATCATAAATAAATGAATAAATTTGCATTTCTATGTCTTGTTTTGGGTGAGCTAGGAGCTTGATTATCGGAAATATTTGTCTTCTGAGAGTCTAAACGCCCTTGTGACATTGCAAAAAGAGTGTAGATAATGCAAGGTTTTGTCACAGATTTTAATTGTGTTTTATCCATCCACGCTAACCTGCATAAATAAAAAAAAATCAAGAGATTAGTATGCTCTCTTCTTGCGCTTCGTGCGATCGGGAAGATCATAAAATCAATCAATTTATTGCAAATAAAAATAATCTCGCTGGAAAATTGATCTGCGCATTTCATCGATTATAAGAAATTTGCAATTATTGTAGGCCAAAGTTAGCATTATTTGACATGCCCCTGCTGTACATCCACGAGGAGAAATTCAATCAGCCAATACTTTTCTGCAACAATATCTTAGGAAAATTAAACAACACATTCTTTCAAGATTATTTTTTAAGAAGGTGGTTGTGGGACTTTTATACATCAATTATTCTCTATCCTTGCTCAGCTAGGATTTATTATCAAATGCTATCTTTTGTCCTATCCCAGAGATCTCAACATTTTGGTGGTTTAAAAAAAAACACTTGCGAAAAAATAATACAAACCCTAAAAAAAAACTGAACTGAAAGAGAGGCCTTGCAGAATACCAAAACAACAAGAAGAGGCAGAATCAGGCAATGGAGAAAAGCTCTGCGTCTCTCTCTGTAACTCCAGGTTTTGATTCATGCAACTTGAATTTTGCTCCTGATATCTCATGAATTTAAGATATATTAGATCCACCGCTCCCAAGAATAGAACCAACAGATTTATTTGGTATTGTAACCTCAACGGTAGACCGCAGGCAACCCCTAGCTAGAGCACGGCTTGTTCCACTATTCTGCCACACCCATTTTTCATGTCCATGCCAGTTCATTGATCGATCGGGTTGCAGTCCACGTCCACACCACGTCCACGTCCATGCCCACGCCCATTCTTCACACCTCCCAAACTGCCATAGCTGGCAGATGAATATCCTCCAACCTCCAGCCATTCTGAGGTCGCCCAAAATGCCACCGTTGGGAGTCAAGAAATTAGCCCAGCTGCCAATCATAGAAAGAATACAGAGACCTGCAACAACCATGAGAAACATTTTCAAATATCTCCCAGATGCAACATTGTGTATAACAGTAAACAATCGATTGATTTCAAATCTGAGAGCATAAGCAACATCCTAAAATAGTTGTTTAGAAAATGATATCCGATGGATACAAACCGGTTGTTTGTTAATAAAGGCTGATGCGTTGGACCAAACAAACAAGATCGTGATGCCAATTATGAGAATATGGAAAATAAGTGTCAGTAGATAATAACCAAGCCACTCAAATAGGAGCCACATAACAATGACACCAACAAGAACACCTTCAAGAGATCCAATTATTGAGCCTTCCTTCACGCGATTTGATGATTACGTTCATATTTTTCTGAAGAAACCCATCTGAATCCGAGCCTTCCTTCACGCGATTTGATGATTACGTGCATATTTTTTTCTGAAGAAACCCCTCTTCACCTTCCACTCTCCACTTGGATTGCGGGTAGAAATGTTGGCATCGGATTTTTTTTTGCCATTTGTTAAACTGGTGTTTTAAATTTAACTACTTTTATTAAATGGTACAGGTGGGACTACTACGAGCTAAGAAGCGATATCATCGCCATACTCAACACCAAATTCAATCAGCCTTGCCTCCTACAAAGACCGAAATCTGACTGCCCATTTCCTATTTTTTTTTTGTGGGTTCATTGTATGTTTTCGAGAGGGATCTAAAGACATTGTTGCGCGTTCCCAGATATGATCAAATTAGTATCTGTCTCAACTCTGGATCTGTTAGGTTTCTGATCTGGCTCTGTTGAGAGATTGTTGTTTGCGAGCACTTTCTTTGTGGGCTCTCAGATGTTGGCATGTGCCATTCTCTCATAGACCAGATCCATGCTTTCTTTCTATTATTTCCCTACGTGGAAACAGTTTCAGGGACGCAAAAAGACCGTGGGTTAAGTTTCTTGGTTTTTTAAAAAAGCTCCAACCCATGTGAGAACGAGGCTGTGAAAAGAAATGATGAATCCATATCTCTTGTTGATGTATCATGCATATAAACTCTAGTTTTACATCGATTCTATGATAAACAAAGATTGGTATTTTTTTATTTTTTTTCCCACCACATAAAATTGTAGATGTGAACTAATGTTTACTCAAATTCTTATAGTTTTTGTGGTCAACGTCTACAACACGATCTCAGAAACCAAAATTTACATAAGTTACATCCACCAGATCAGCATGATCAACGACAGAGATTGAGATAAATTGATGGATGAAAGAAAGCTACATGTCGAAGGATGAGTGAAGTTTTGACGGAAACCACTGACTGTTATCGCACTACTTTCAAGCAGTGAGGCAGTATCTCTTGGATGGACGTGATGAATTATGAAGGTGACACATAGCCCTCCAAATCAATTAAACCAAGGTATGGATCCGATAAATTATGAAAAAGAGTTCATTAATGAATTTAAAATCTGCAATTACCATTCCAAAGGTTTTTGTTGTTTTACAAGAAAATCTTAATATTTCCATTGTTTATAAAGAGTAAGGGAATATTACTTATTCTAATACATTTTAGAGAGGAAATTTAATTTTTTCTTTGTCTCAGTCCAACTTATTGAAAGTAATCCAAAGATGAGCAGAAATTTGGGAATGACCCTATGCCGGGATAAGGTGGGTCGTGGGTCGTGTCCCTTTTGAAATTGAAAATTTTGGCCTAAACTGCAAACAGGAATCAGAAATAGCAGTCATTTCAGTGCAGCAGGTTCCAGGACTAATGGAATAAGTCATGCTATCAAAGAGACTTTTTGAGGCTGAATGTTTAAACGTACTAATTTGCCGAAGACAACAAAACTATAATGCCAAGCTTTTCTCCATGCACAAAAGTTCACTGACAAAAACAAGAGGTAACTTCACTTTTCATGGTTATTTCTTTCAAGAATGGACTGATATTAATATCATGATTAGAGTCAATTTTAACACTTTGATTGTCCTTAATTTGTTTTATTTGGTACGAAATTTTTGCGTAAGAATCATGAAGGAAATGGCCATTTCTTCTTGAACCCACTTATGTTTTCTTTCTGCCAAGTTTTTTCACAGGTTATAGGTTAATCAAGTGATCAATAAGGAGATTACATTGTGTGCACAATTGGTCTTCCAAAGACAAATTTCATGAGAAACTCTAAAGAACCAGTCCATGATTATAGCCAAAATTTCCAGAAAATTACGAATTTTTGCAACTTCCTGTAATAGTTTAATCGTTTGACATGTTGCATGATAGATTATCAAAATTGGATGAGCTGAGTTTGTTCTTAAATGTAAAAGCATGGTGAAAGACCTATCCGACATCTCCAAGTGGATGGTCAAAGACTAGTTAAACTTAGTTATTTTTAGCAGAATTTCAGAGCAGACTTGCTATGTTTGAAAGTTTGCATTCCATTGAGAGTTTCCATTCCATTGCTATATTCGAAAGATTGCATGCCATAATTCCAGCAAGATTCATCATCCATTTTCCATTACACTTCACTTTATACACTTCATTACATTTTCTTTAACCCTAACCCACAAATAAAACCAACCAAGCTCATCTACAAGCTTTTTGGCCCACCTTACATATTCAGTTGCCTTTTCCTACACTTGCCAATAAAACCTTGCTTCCATACACCATTGAGTCAAAGTCCTTGAGTCTAATTATCTTTGTAAAAACACCTAGAGGCTTGCATGCCTTAATGGCAAGTACTCTTGCCAATGAACAATGGGAGTACAT
>ML830034.1:63049-81188 GCA_009831015.1 Picea engelmannii | reverse complement strand
GAGGAGCATTCTTCCCTCTTGCTTCTAAATGAGTTGCTTGTACACAAACTTCATCTAGATTTGTAGGGTTAAACATGAGAATTGTGTGTCTCAAATATCTATGCAATCCTCCAATGTATTTGAGTAAAGTTTCTCGAGAATATAAATCTATACCCAAAATCAAATCTCTGCTCCTAAATTCTTGAGTGTAGCTTTGCACATTTTTCCCTTTAGCTTGCCTAAAGTTTTTTCAATCCATGCTAGCTTTCTGCATGTATGCTAATGGATAAAATTGTCTTTTAATTGCAACAATAAAATCATTCCAAGAGGATAAAACTTTACCATGCTTCTTCATGTCCTC
This sequence comes from Picea engelmannii, assembly GCA_009831015.1. NCBI lineage: Eukaryota > Viridiplantae > Streptophyta > Pinopsida > Pinales > Pinaceae > Picea > Picea engelmannii. The sequence continues at coordinate 80,848 of ML830034.1, read as the reverse complement.
TTGAGTTTTGGTTTCCCACCAAATGAGTGTTGCACTTTCCAATCTAAGAGAAGCAAGATGAATCTTAGTTTCATCATCCTGGATTCTTTGTATCCTACAATACACTTCAATCTAATGAATCCAATTATCCAATTTCTTAGCATTTACCTCTCCATTATACATAGGAAATTCAAACTTAATATCAAGCTTAAGCAAAGGAGTTTTTGGAGGAATTTTACCATGTTCTTTTGGAAAATTTGGAGATGGTTGTGAAATGGTAGAAGTGGAATATGGAGGTGAAGGAGGTGGAGTGTCACCATTCCATCCATTTCCTTTTGGAGTCTTATAATCATTACCTTCATTACCTCTTGGAGGATTTGAGCTTTCTCCTTGCAACCTTGCATTCCTTTCCTCAAATAAAACTTCACCATTTCTGTCATATCATAAAAGGATTTATGAAAGTTTCCTCTTCTGAAATAGGAATTTCATGACTCTCCTCATGAGCCATACTTTGTGAATGCCTCGTTGAAGCTTGAGGTGAATGTATTGTTCTCCTTTTTGATAGTTGAGAACTTGGCTCCACAGGTTGTCCTTCTCCTCTTGTGAGCTTCAACCTTGTAAGCATAAAAAAACAAAACACTTGCAAACAAATCAAACCTTCAAAAACCTTTTCTCTAATACCAACTTGATCTGAAAATAATAAAGGTTTGTGTATAAATATTTCATGTGAATAATATATGTGTCTTGGGAAATTGGATGAAGTTGCAAGCACATGAAAATATTGAGTTTTTATACTTAAAATGAACAACATAAATAATCATAAACAACCATCAAAATAAGCACATAACACAACAAAATGATAAAGGAGTTCACCCCTCTCTTGGGCTACATCTCCTCGTCTAGCTTCAAATGGATCATATTCATTATATACCCAAAAGTGTTAAATAAATGCTTTACAATGCTTAGAATGCAAAATAGATGGCTCCAATGGCTCCCAAATTTCCAAAAACCCCTACTCGGGCTCTTTCTGTAATTGGTTTGGCCAAAAATTGAAGAAAATACCCTTCCTCGATGTTTTCCCCAATAAAATGTTGTCTCCGCTCGCCAAAATACACCCACTATCATCCAAACTAGGCCTCTGTGTGCTTCTCTGTCCAAAAACCTAGGTCCCACTACCACACATAGCCGACGTGAAATTGCCGCACCATTAGCAGATTAGGTGCTTTAACTGTCGGAGGTGTTGGCCATATAGGCCATGTGGCCAAAGTTTGGGGCTGAAATTATGCACCCGTCGACTGCACACTCTAGTCCTCCGCGCTATCGATCATATGGGAAGTGATATATGGTGTGTGTGATCAAGGGCTGGGGCCAAGCCCCAACCCTTTCCCCTGCCAACTAGAACCTTAGGCGAATTCAAATAAAATGAAAGCCACTTTAGAGTTAAGAAACAAAGGTAGGCGAGTTGGTGGCCTGACCTACACAAAGACTTTGCCCACGTTGGAGGTTGAAAGTTCGACCCCCGCGGATCCCATACCAAAAAGTTTACACATGGAGGGGGTGCCACGTGGTAGCCCCCGAGTGGGCCACGTGGCACCCATACATTGGTCCACGCAACTGCCAGGTGTCAATCGAAGATTGGTCCACGTCATCCAATCACAGTTAGCCTGCTAAATCACCTGCCCAGTTAGCAGTTCAGTCAGCCATCCCACGTCACTTGTACGGTCTTATGGACTATATAGTCAGTTGTGACGTTAGCTTGTACGGACTGTACATAATGCATAGTTAGCAAGTTTTGTTTGTTTGGGAAATAAGACAAAATGTGATAACTTCCTCATAGGAACTCCGTTTGAGCCCGTTCAAGTTGCATAGGGATCGTGAGGACATGATCTATGCAATGAAACCATTTTTCGAGCAATTTCAAACACTTTGATTTTTGAGCGTTTTTTGATCCCCTGAATCACCATGTGTGCCCATGATGCCCCATACATGACACACAAGGTAGGTCTAGGTTTCGAACTGGTGACTTCACATAACATAGTGTCCTACACCTCGAGGGCTATACCAAGTATAAGTTTGAACCCAATATTGACCTTAGTTTTCTTTGGAAGTAGAATTGATATTTATCTTTTGTGTATGTAAATACAGTGTAATTTTTTCACATATTCATACCTATAGAGAGTCAAGTCATTGCCCAAAATAACTTGGTTGGACATAGTCGAGCTATAAGGATCCAATTAGAAGGAGAGTATTTTCAAATACTAAGGTATTTACATTTTTCATTGAATTTTAATAAAGATTAATTGACATCATGAGATGCATTTTCATACCCATGTTTCCTCCATTCCGTCAAATTTTTTACTCTTTATTTTTTTAAATAATAATATATTAAAATAATAATAATAATATTTTTTAAATTTATTGCCCAAAATATCATTGTTAATTTTTTGTTAAATATGCACATTATGTGATATTATTTCTCTGTTAATAGAAAAATGGTTAATAAAATATAAATATTAATCATAGATAAAAAGGTATTTGTCAATTAAGTTTAACTCAGGTGGTAAAAAGGACAAATATTATCTTCCCCACCCAAATGCAAAATATTATTTTTTACATGCCACTAAGACAAACTCTTGTGAGATTTATTAACAGTTTTAGTAGAAATCCAATAATGTTTTTTTTATATTAATCCAAAAATATGAAAATTGACACGCTTGGAACTTTTCATGAATATTTACTATGTAGGAATCATATTAATCAAATGAAATTAAACAATTATGAAATTTTTTGGATACCTATTTTCATGTGTAATGTTTCAAATCAAGGTACCATAATTAAATTTTGAAGGCATTTACAATAGATATAACTATATACAAAATCTCTACTTTCACTAAATTTTACTTTTAAATTAGCAAAAGTAATAATTATAAATGAGTTTGTAAACACTCTTAGGGGTAAGGATGATATTGGTCATAAGGTGAGAAGTGAATTAATCTCCTTGTTATAGAAATAGGGATGCTAATATATTTAATATGTCAACCCAAGGGTCTGTAAACTTGCAAGTGCACTATATATGCAAAATATAGTGAACTTCTTTGTGTTTGATTTTTAAAGTATAAAAAATAAACAACAACTCCTAAATTCTACTTAATTTTTGACTGTTTTAAGTAATCAAAGAAAGTATACATTTACTATAAGACTTTGTTCCATTCTTTATATCGTAATCCGTAGAATCCTTAATAATGAATAAGAAACAAGCTAGTGATATAGTTATTTCCTTTACACAATTTATGTATTTAGGATTAAATGACAAAGATGAGGAACACAATTTAGTTTTTAAATTCTAAAGCATAAATTAACTCTAATGACTAATGAATAAATTTAAATGAACAAAACAAGGAAGTAAATCTATTTAAGCAACTAAACAACTTCATACTTTTAAAGTGGGCCTTGCCTTTGTGGAACGAAGAGATAACTAAAACTCACAAGTGCAAGAATTTCAATAGAGACTTCAATTCAATCGAGAGAAAGTTTTCACATCACAAAACAACTCACTTCCTCTATTGTTCTACGTTCTCTCTTCTAGTGCAATTCTTAATTCCTCTAATTGTCTGTTAGCAAGGATGAATATCCCCTTTTTATAACATAATTACAAAATATGGTTTTAATGAACATGCTTGAGAATCAAAGATTCTCAAGCTTCTCAAGTCGTCCCAACAAATTAAAATACATATTCCTTAAGTCGACAGGGTATAATTAATTATCTTAGAGAAAATGAGTTGGAGGGAATAAATTTGGTTGCTAATCATTAAGTGTGTGGGTATATACCAACTAATAGTTTTCTAATTGCACTGCAGGCATTCAACTATATTATATTGCAATGAATCTTTTCATGGTTGAGATAATTGTTCATAAATTTAAAAGATACTCCTTAGCATCCACAACATAGGATCTGCAATATTAACTCACACATAGATCCACAACATAGGATTTGCAACATCAAAAAACAATTTGATAATCCTGTAGAGATCTGTAGCAAGGGCTTGTAGTGATTCATAACAAAATCTAGTAGGTATATGTATCACGTGCCTATAATGATGCATAAGACGATCTATAACAATCCATAGGACCACCTGTAATGATCTATAGCACGAGGTTGAAGTTATCCACACCAATGCTCTATAGAAACTTAACTTGATCAATTATTTAACATAAACAAATATAGAGTAAACAGTCCTTAATCTAAGATTTAATCAAAATTCAAAATAAACTCTCGTATTTTATGACAAAGATTATCTTGACCCTTGAATTCATGAATTGGGCATAAAAATGTGCCAAAGATATATAAGAAGAAAATGGAAGGGTGATTGTGTAGGAAAAATGATGGTTGAAAAAGGGTAAAAATGAGGCTTGTAATCTCCCCCTAGCTAAAGGTGTTGCATATTCCCATGCATTCATCCATTTGAATAAGAGTTAGAGGAGAAGGGGCTCGAATATATTTGATGAAGATCGCTCCAACTATAAGAACCATGTCCTATGTCTCCCAACCCAAGATAACCTCGCTTTCTAATAATGGTTTCCAAAAATGTTTCTTCTTCTATAGGTTCTGAGAGAAAACTATATTTGTACTTGGATGTTGGACACCATATAAGAGGAAAATGAAACTATAATCCAATCCATTGTGTGCCACACTGCTTCAAACAAGAGATATAACGTTCATATCTGATAATGGCAAGGTTAAGGTTGGGATAACCCATAGGTTCTCTTTGCCTTTGTGCTTCTTTCAGGAAATCCCATTATCTTTGAGAGGTCAATAGGGATTCCATCATATGTGGGTTAGTTTTTCAGTGTAGAAGGAAATAGATATGAGTTGTGTGTGTTGGACGTGAGGAAGAAATCAAGTTTGTTTGAGAAAATTTTCATGCTCCTGAAGAACTCTATGTGGAGTGCAAGATTCTCCTCTTATCCATAAATTTGCATGTGTCTCATCATGATCTATTTAAGAAAGAGAAACACTTCATTACACTTGATGTTGTAGAAAATAAGTAAAGTCCCTAAGTTGAACATCTCCTAAAAAAGGGGTAGGATTCCAACCTCTGTCGTGACTAAGGATAAAGTCATGCTAATAAAATTCACACATAAAGTTTTGATCTTCTTTAGTGGAGCTAGCATAAGTTTCCAAAAACTCTATAGGATTTAATATGTTAAAGTATCTCTCTATAATAAACAACCTCATTTGAAACAACATCACATGTTCTTTTAGATAAAACTACATAAACTGGTGAAGGACATTTGTAGGCTAATACTGCTAGTGTCAAGGTATACATTTGTTGTTTTTCTATTTGTAACTTCTATACCAATTGCTTATTTGTCTTGCTTTCTTTTCAATCAATCCTTAGAATTTGATGTGTTTTCCTTAGTTTCCCTATAAAATGTGGCCCATTGTTCCTTCATATTATGAATAATATGATTATGCCTCTGTAAGGAAATTGTACCTGAATCAAAAGATTCAATAATATTCTTCCATTTGTCCACTTCAACTTGTAATAGAAGTGTCTTCTCAATATCAAGGGAAATATTTGTTTCATCCAATGTTTCTTTCATAAAAGTATCAACTGACATTTCCTCTATCTAGATAGCTTTGTCTTTAGAACCTTCTGTAGTTGGTTCTATAGTGGTTGCTTGCAAATCTTTAGGAGAATGAGCAACATTATTCTCAAGAGAATCAATGAGATCCACAATTTCAGTAGCAACATAAGTCATGAGAATATCAATAGTAGGTTTTGTAACTTTGGGTGAATTGTGAGGGACACCACCTTCACATGAAGTGGAAGGTGGTTTCTTGATTTCATCAATAGTATCAATCAAAATATTCATATTGGACATGTCCTTGAACTACTTTAATTTTACTTTAATAGAAACCAATCTCGTGTTCAAACCCTTATTGATTTTCCATAGTTGTCTATTCATTTTCAATAAACAGAATAAGAAAGGCTTACTGATTTGGAATTTTACCCTCTTGAATATTTTAACATGTTATCCATGTTTCAAAGCATCATTCATAGCATCCAAAGGATCTACTTTGTGCAGAGCTCCCACATTCGAACTAGAAAGGTTTGGTTCTTGTGGAGATTTCATAGCTAGATTGAAAAGTTTTGTTGCCTGAGAAGATTCTATAGCTATCTCAGAAGGTTCTTGTGGAGCTTTGGTAGCTAGGCTAACACATGTAGCTATGGTTTTGTATTTTTTATTTCCTATATTTTTCCCTTTGTTCCTTTATATATGATTGAAGGTGGAAGAATAGTAAGGGATTCTTCAAAATATTCAATAATTTGGCTACTAATCCTTTACAATAAAATATACATATAGGAGCCAGCGACATCCAAAACCCTAACCCAATGACCTGGATTAGTCAACAACCCTAATTCCTTAACCAGAAATATAAAACCATTTGCAAAAACTACGTGTCGAAAAAACCGCTCAACAATGGACACGAAAAGTGAGGAAACAACGCGACACATTTCTCAAGGCAAAAATGCGACACTACTACTCATGCAAAGAATATAACACATACCCAACAATCTCCCACTTTTTGTTTTCTTTTCATATAGGAGGTTACAAGGTTACATAGTCAACAATCCAGGGAAGCAATGCCCATGGATCCTCTACACCAAGAGAACTTCTCAGTGCTCACATATTTTGTTAATGAATCTACAACATTTTTCAAAGTGTCCACCTTCATCAACAACACTTTCTTTTCTTCAACCATGTCTCTCACAAAGTGATATTGAATATCAATATGCTTTGTCTTTGAATGATAAGTCAAGTTCTTCGCCAAAAAAATTACACTCCCACTGCCACAATCTATCCTTACAAATTGTTGTACCAACCCAGTACATGATCATAATCTTTGTAACCATACTTCTTCCTTACTTGCATGAGTGGTTGCCATGTATTCAACTTCTGTAGTTGAAAGTGCCATTGCAACTTGTCTTTTGCTCATCCAACTTATTGCTCCTCCAAACAAATTAAACACATACTCGTGCTTGTAGATCTCCTACGATCCAGATCTCCAACCTAGTTTTCATCCACCAAGCCATGTATATCCAATACTCTGTCTAATCTCGCTCTTCCTTGGTAGCTCAATCCATAGCTAGAAGTGCCAGACAAATACCCGAAAACCCTTTTTACTATTGTCCAATGCTTATTCTCTGGTTTTGACATATACCTTCTCAAAACTCCCACTGCATGTGCAATGTCCGGTCTAGTACAGACCATTGCATACATCAAACTCCCAACTGCACTCGCATATGGAACATGAGACATGTCCTCCTACTCTTCCTATGTCTTGGGACACTGATCCACAAATAACTTTACACCAATAGGAATAAGAACCTTGACCGGTTTACATTCCTGCATATTAAACCTCTGCAATATTTTCTCGACATATTTTCTCTTATTTAACCAGAGTTTCTTCTTTTTACGATCTCTTTTAATTCCCATGCACAAAATGAAATTTGAAGCACTGATATCCTTCATGTTAAATTTAGAGGACAACTGAGCTTTCACATCTTGGATAATATCTGTGTCATTTCCTATCAGCAACATGACATCCACATACAAGACCAAATAAATCAAAAGATCACCAATTAATTTAAAATACACACAATGATCCTCTTTGCTTATTGTGAAACCAAGTCCCAACATACAAGTATCAAAGTTTTGATACCACGTCCTTGGTGATTGTTTTAAACCATACAAGGAATTTTTCATCTTGCATACCAACTCATTCATTCCCTTCACAAAAAATCATGCTGGCTGCTTCATATAGATTTCTTCTTCCAATCCCCATGTAGGAATGTTGCCTTCACATCCATCTGTTCTACTTCAAAATCAAATGCAACAACAACAAATAATATAAATCTTATAGAGGTTAACTTGGAAATAGGAGAAAAAATCTCACCAAAATCAATTCCCTCAACCTGGGAATAACCCTTTGCTACTAACCGAGCTTTATATTTCTCCATTTTTCCTTCTGCATTCAACTTCTTTTTAAATACCCATTTGCTTCCAATGGGCTTTCTTCCAGTCGACAACTCCACTAGATCCCAAGCCTCATTCTTATCCAAGGCTGCCATTTCTTCATCCATGGCCTTTTTTCAGATATTTCCATCCTCTGAATCCATTGCCTCCCTGACAGTTCTAGGATCATCATCAGTAATAGACAAAGAAAAATTTGAATGAAAATCATATGGAGTATACCTTTCTAGTAGCCTTGTTTCTCGAACTGGTCTCCTCAATATTGGAGTATGAGGATCTTCTTCTTTTGATTCATGTTCTTCTGTAGAGTCTGATTCATCATCCTTTAAATAAAACTCTATTTTCTTTGGTTCTTCCTTACTTGGTAGGACTTCCTGCTTAACAACATTCTTCATTTCTCTAAATACCACATCTCGACTATACACTACCTTCTTAGTTTCTTGGTTCCAAATCTTATAACGTTTGAGACCATCTTTATATCCAATAAAAATGCACTTTTCAACATTCTTATCTAGCTTACTCCTGTTTTCCTTTGGAACATGAACATATGCATCACAACCAAATACCTTGAGATGTGTGAGAGAAGGCTTCTTACCAATCCATAGCTATTGTGGAGTCTTGTCATCCAACGCTGATGAGGGTGATCTTTTCACCAGGTAACATGTAGTACCCACTGCCTCTGCCCAAAATTCTTTCCCTAACCCGACACCACTGAGCATGCACCTGGTTTTTTCCATCAACGTCTTGTTCATCCTTTCTGCAACTCCATTCTATCGAGGTGTATATGTAGTAGTCTTCTACCTATCTATACCGCACTTCTTACAAAATTCTTCAAATTCATTCTCGCAAAACTCTCTGCCATTATCTATCCTCAACACCTTAATTCTTTTCTCTGTTTGATTCTCAACAAGAGCCTTAAACTCTTTAAACCTGCCAAAGACTTCAAATTTTTTCCCAAGGAAATATATCCAAGTATTCCTCGAGAAGTCATCTATAAATTTGACATAATACATAGATTTTCCTAAAGATGGGACGAACATAGGTCCAAAAACATCATTGTGAACTACCTGTAAAATTCCTTCTACCCTTGTTGCACCAGAGGGGAATCTTACCCGATTATGCTTCCCATATACACAATGTTCACATAAATCAAAATCTAGAGAGAATTTAGACATACCTTCAACCATACCTTTATCGTGTAGTAGTTGAAGACTCTTCTCTCCAATATGCCCTAGTTTTTTATGCCACAACATAACCTTTTCTCCAGAGACTGTAGGAGTTATTTCTTCTTCAACTTCAATATCAGGAACAATGAAAATATTACACCCATCACTAATAGTGCTTCTTTGCAGCTTATACAGAGTTCCAAACCGAACTCCCTTCAACAACACCATTGCTCCTCAAACCATCCTACAGGTTTCCTTTTCAAATGTTGTTTTTACCCCTGCATCGTCCATTTTTCTTACATAAATCAAATTTTTGGCCAATCCTAGGATATGCAGAACACCAGGTAGTGTTCTAATCCTTCCAGCTATGAGCCTCAACTTGAATTTTCCTTGACCTATGATTCTGGTTGTCGAGTCATCACCTAGGAAAACATTACCTCCATCATACCTTTCATATTCACAGAACCACTCCCTGTGGGGAGTCATATGAAAGGATGCACATGAGTCAACCAACCATGCATTGTAACACACCCATGGCGGGGTGTAAAGATTTCGCTCTTCTTAAGAGAATCAATGTCCTCATTCAGGGATTCTACTACATTCATCTCTTCCAAGACTTTCCAACCACGACCTCCATGCTCCGAACCGAACTCAGAACTGGAAAATATCCTCTTCTAAGTCCTTCAAGTTCTTCCATTCCCCATATACTTGCATATGACCATGAGCTGTGACTAGACGCCAAAACAACAGGTGCCAAGACAACCATCGCACGAATTCCCCCGGAATGGCAATTCTTCGAAGTTCACAATCCGACGTTGCCTGTCCTTGGGGATTTCGATGGTCCTGATTCGCTTCGAGACTTCGACGTTCAGGAGTCTCGAACGCTCACATAAAATTTCCTCCCGAAGTACTCTGTACCCGTAGTTCTAGATCAAGCACCACGTGTCTGTTGTAAATCAACGACTTAGTTTCATTTCGAGACTTCGAAATTCGGGAGCTTCAGACATTTCTGCAGCCTTTTTCTCCTGGAGTGTTTTCTTTCAGAGTCAAGGATCATGTGCCACACGTCCTTCCAGATCAATGGTCCTATTTTACTTCGGGACTTCGGCATTCGGGTGATCCGAACGTTCTAACAATCCGTTCTCCTGGAGTACTTTCTTCTGGATTCAAGGATCATGTGCCACACGTCCTTCTTGATCAATGGTCCTGGTTTACTTTGGGACTTCGACGTTCGAGAGTTTCTACCTCTCCACACTCGCTTTCTCCCAAAATTATTTCACCCAAAGTTAACGATCTATCGATGCGTGTCTCCCATGAATCAATGACTACAAATCACTTCAAGAATTCACGCTACGGTAGTTCCAAAGTACTCACCAATGCAAACCTCCAGAGTGCAATCCTTCCAGAGTGTCAGATCTCTAGACATGCATCCCCCACTATCAATAGTCAGGATGAACTCTAATACTTCAGCCTTCGAAAGTTCTCGCCTCTTCCCACAACCTTTCCTATGGAGTGACTTTTCTTCAAAGTGGCAGATATTCTGACACCTGTCCTCTAAGATCAATGACTCAGATGAAATCCGGCCTCTGGGCCTTCGGGAGTTCTCACTTCACACAATCCATTTTCCTCTGGAGCACTAAACCTCCAAAGCGAAGGATCTGGGGCCACGTGTCTCCTAGCGCCAACAACTGGGATGGACTTCGGTACTTCGAGACTTCGAGGATTTCACCTGCTCCCCACCTATAAACTTTTGGAGTGTGCAAGCTCTGGATTAAAGGATTTTTCACCACACGTCCTTTATAATGGAAGATCGAGACCTACTCTAGCCTTCGGGACTTCAAGAGGTTGACTCACTCCTTGACTGAAATCTCTCAGAGTTGGTCAGCATTGGGCTGACCATGGCCTAGATCTGACGGTCTTGATCTATCCATGTAGACCCTAGATCGACGGTTCACAACCTCCTCTCAGGGTCCCACTGTTGCGCCACACGTGGCAACACCATCACTTGACACGTGCTCTCGATATGATACCCACCTTCCCTCGATCGAACGGTCGAGAGGGGTCCCGAAGGATCCATAGATCCACGGTCCACATTACTTCGCTACTTTGTTCTTCGAGGGTTTTGGCGTTACTAAGCCTATATTCTCTTGGGGAGGTCAACATCGGATTGACTACCTCATACATCTGATGGTTGGGATGGATCCCGGGCATCCTTAGATCTATGGCCTAGATTAACTTAGGGACTTCGCGACTTTGGGGAGTTTACATCCTTCACGATGAACTCGATCATTTCGCTGAACTTGTGAAGTCTGAAGGATTAGGCATCCCCTTCTCTGCTATACAGTTCCTCGGGTGATCCATCTTTCCTTGCCAAGTATTTCTTGCACAGGAAGAATTTCAGAGACTTCATTGAGCCTTACAGTCGAGGCATCCCTCAGAGTTGTTCTACCGATGCATCCTTTCGGCTTCTATTACCTCAATCACAACATATTCCAGTTGATCATGACTTACCACACGGTTCTCATGTCTCAACAATGGCCTCTTTCATGCTTTTAATCTCGACAGCCTTCATCTGTCCTTTCTAGACAAATCTTTCCTTCTCACATGTATCACAAGTATACAAAAATTCATGAGACATCATCATAAATTATGAATTTTAAATTTTTTATTGCAAATCTGTCACCTATAGATTTGCAATTCCACATTTTTTTTCCATCTTTGTTCCACACAGGAAACAGATTCACAAGCATGGGACTTTCCTCCTCATAGCAGTTTAGCTCAGTAGGCAATTGGTCTTCCTTATGGGCTTACAATACTGTCATATCCAAGACTCTTTATTCCTGCAATTCATTCCTCAACTAAACAAATTGTTAGCTCTCATGCACATTATATTTTCGTCGCATACTTTCAATGACTCGCCAACAATTTCAGAATTGTGAATACTAAAAATCAAATTCACTTTCATCTATTCAAGGATACAAAGCAAAAGGATACATCATCCCTTACCTATGCATCATTTCAGCCTACAATTTTTTATTTTTTTTTCAAAATGTAATTCATATGTAAAATGACTTTAATGAATGTGCCAACATTCGTGGCCGCATTCATACCCAATGCACCCTTGCATTGATTTCAAGTTTTCCACACTTTACGACAAGTACTTTTCCATGGTGCGTTGTGTTAGCGACATTTCTTACACATGGATGTTTTCCTCTCCGATTTGAGGCCTCTGATGTAAACACATGGAGGTGGGATTTTGAAAGACGGTCAGGTGAAATTTATTCAAAGGCCACAGCCATAAACTTCAAGCGAGCCTGATCATGGACGCAAGAAGCAGCGAAGGAGATCCAGACCGTCCGTCTGAGAAGGGACGCATGGCAGGAGATCGACGTCATCGGGAAAGTCCCAACAGGGAAGCGCCCATCGGGGAACTTGAAGCCATTGGGCATCGGAGTTCGAGGAGAAAGCGCCCCTTGTTCTTTGTATTTTGAAATCCCGAACCCTGAATTCCCGATAGCGCTCCGAACTGGGCCCATGGTTCTGGCGCCCGGTCATAAGAAAGGAAGTCTGAGAGAGGGGCGCTTTCGTTTTTATTTTGGCCAAAGGTTCCAAATTAGTTCTCAGAAGAGGGGCACTGTACTCCGCCGACTCCAGCCCAATGAGATTTGGATCCCGGTACCTGCTCAGAATGGATAAAGGAGAAAGAGGGTGGGTGAAGTCTCGCGTCACCCATTTATTGCAGAGTATGGAGGTCTTGGTTGAAATTTACCCAGGAGGGCCCCTTGTACCAGTTCTCTTTAGGAAAGTCACGCCGAGTCTCCAACTCACCACGGGAACCTGTACTTTCCAGTTCAACATTCAAAGGGCTCAGCTACCCCCTGGCGCGAGCCATGCTGAATTAAAGGCAGCATATGACAGAGCAATGCAGGCCAGATTTGATTGAGGCGACGCCATCCATTGAAAGTTTGGAGACGCCTCTGCTGGGCGGAAGGAGGGGAAGAGTATATGTAGGCATTTTTGCCATTTTTGTAAGGATCGATGGTAGAGCATAGCTCCCTGCTGTAATGTTTAACATACATTCTAGTTTTGTCGGATATGCATCTATATATGAGATATCTTGTTATATGACAGACAATTTTCCTTTTCCATCTATGTTTTCGTCTAATACCAGAGGGTTCATGATCGAATGCTTCGCATGAATTAGTACAGTTGTGTTATGACAAACGATTTGTTGCTGCATTACTGTCTTCACTGGTTTCCTGCATTTGGGTGTAAGAAGATCTTGCCTTCAGATGTTTTCTCTCACAGTTTGTTAGAAATCGGCTGTTTATGACAGACTTTCACTTCCCTCTTATATAATCCTCCGTCTGCTCACCCTTTACTACGACTCACTGTCTGGAGTTTATAAAGACCTCACTCACTTATGTATGCCTAGCCTAGTTTGGAGTTGGATGATATCGTTTTGAGTTAGCTTCGACTCGGTCACCCCATCTATAAACAAACCGTGACATAAGACTGATGGGCATCGGGCTCTGCTCCTGATAGCAATCCGGGAGTGACTTCCGACGCTAACATTTCTGGCGCCGTTGCCGGGGACGAAGTTGAATATTTTCCCTGGGATTGAACGACAACAATTAGCTGATTCTGAAGGTGCATCAGATATCAGAACTATTGAGATTGCTGCTGTGCACCTGGCGACTCCATTGTGACGACTCCGTTGGGGAGAACTTGCTCTACTAATTGTGGCGTTCAGAGGCAGACACACGCGGTCTCATCCACAGCTGCCCTTAGCTACACCTGAAACCGATCCAGAGGTGGTTCTCAGAAAAGGAAAGGCCCCTGAAGCAGAGGCTTCCACCGCCGAAACAGGTAATCCGCCATCTCCTTTTGTCAGAACTCCGTTTTCTCCTCCTCTGTTTCTTAATAGACCTTCTTCAGAAGTTTCCCGTTTCCTGAATTTTTGGAGCGTTCCTGCTGAGTTTTCCCCTCCTTGTCTGGGATTGGAGGGAGAAATCCTTGTCACTCCCCTATCCTCTGAAGCTGTACGTTGGCATAGACCCACGACCACAAAAGATTTCCCCACTCCTGCACAAGGAGGAGCACCTGCTGACTTGAGCTCGGTAGCCTGTTCCTTGAATCACCTCTTGTTTCCTACCCCACTCCGAGATTCATTCCCGGTAGCCCCTTCACGAACCCCTTCTCCTCCAAATTCTCTTCCACATGGTATTCCTATGTCCGGTGCCAATCCCTCTCTGAATAGAATGGATGCCATAGTTGCTGCTAGGTACGCTCCCTTGATCTTACCTAATCCCACGAATCATTTCCCTGCTGGAGATTACTTGAAATATATGCCCAAGTTCACCGGGGAAGGGGACATAACTGCAGAAGAGCACCTGGCTGCTTTCTACAGTTATGCTGACAACCTGAACTTTGGAGATGAAGATGTCTGGATGAGGGTTTTTGTCCAGAGCCTAGATGGTGAGGTAAGAAAATGGTTTAGAGGATTAGCTCCCGGATCTATTGCTGGAATTGATGCCCTGTATAATGCTTTCCTGAGGCAATGGGGAGATAAGAAGGACTTCATGTATTACATGACAAAATTTGGGTCGTTGAAGAGAAAAGAAGGAGAGTCTGTTCCCGACTTCTCCAAGAGATTTAATAAAATGTACAACAGAATCCCTGCTGAGATAAAACCCTCCGAAGCCTCTGCAATGATCACTTACTCCATTGCTTTTGATCCTGATTTCTGCCTACTGCTGAGAGAGAGAAGAGCTGCTACACTGGCCCACATGCAGGATGCAACCGTGAAGGTCGAATCTAACATATTGGTTGTCAACCGACTCAGAAACACAGGAGATAGAAGTGCGTCCAAGAACAGGCCCGAAGCTTCCTCATCCAGTTCCTCTCCCCTACCCCATCAGACAGATGAGACAGCTAGAACGATAAAATCACTTGCTGCCAAGATAGAAAGGTTGGAATTAGAAGGGAAGCCCATGTACAGAAATCCCCAAAACAATGATAACAGAGGTTTCAGACGACCTGCTAACAATATGCCTCATGCTTTCCCGAGGGAACAGAGGGGAAAAGACAGAGAAGATCAAAGGGTTCAAGCCCCCCTCCAAAATAACCTGGTTGATCATGAGGAAAGAGAGGAGATAGACGAGTTTGGCCCTGAAATTCACTGTATTGAAGAAGCTCCCCCTTTTCCTCATTTGACGCAGTCCGCATATGAAGAATCACTGATGAGTGCTCAAATTCATGAGTTGGGGAAAGAACAAAGGGCCGGTCACACTTCTAATAGATATAGTCTCGGATCGAGAAGGAAAGAAGGAGACTTCGACAGCCCAGATCAACCTCTCATAGCAGAAAAACCCACTAGAGCTGCAACAGTCACGGCTAAAGAAAAGAATACTCAGAGTGCTTCACCAACAACCAAAGAGCCTGTCACCAAGGAAAGAGAAGCTCCTAAACCTACCCCCTCCAATTTTGAGCATGAGATTCAGAGGATTAGAATTCCTGTACCCCTCTCAGAGCTAGTTAAAAACGAAGATTTTAAAAGATCCCTCTCCAAGTTGCTATAATCCGAGTCCCCCAAGCCCCCCGCTGACTCAGTAAACCTTCAAGATGAAAAGCCAGCCGTCATCTTAGGCCCCATGGTAGAAGACAGAGATGACTCATCCCCCCTCTTCTACACATCCCTGAACATACATGATAAAGTGCTGCATAACTGCCTCATGGATTCAGGGGCTTCCCATAACCTTATGCCAAAAATAGTCATGGAAGAATTGGGACTGGAAGTAACAAGAACTTATCATGATTTATATTCCTTCGATTCAAGGAGAGTGCGGTGCCTAGGAGTCATCAAAGACCTGGCAGTTTCCCTGTTTCAGCTACCCATGAAAAGTGTGGTCATGGATATTGTGGTAGCCGACGTTCCTCCCAAGTTCGGTATGCTATTGTCTAGATCGTGGATCAAAAAACTGGGAGGGACACTACAGATGGATCTTACATATGCCACCATTCTGGTCTTCGGAGGGGAACAAAGGAGATTATACAGAGAAGCCCAACTGGCCTATATTGTCAGTGATGAAGCAGACCCGACCAATCACCCCATCTTTGCACTTGACACCGACTTGGGGTCTAGTTTACTGCAGCTTATTGATGCCCCTGAAATCTCTTTACTAATCAGAAAACACCCCAGCCCTGATCACCCGATTTGCCCCCAAAGCTCCTCTGTGTGGAAGATGTTTTTTGACGGAGCTTCTTCTAGCGAAGGAGCTGGCGCTGGAGTGGTTTTCATATCACCTTGTCAAGAAGTCGTATCCCTGTCATATAAGCTGGAATTCGAAGTCACTAATGTGGCAGAGTATGAAGCTCTTGTTCTGGGTATGAGGGCCGCAAAGGAAATGGGAATTGTAGAGATAACAATATTCAGAGATGTTGAGTTGATTATTCAGCAGATAAGGAATGCTTATCGTGCCCATAATTCCCGGCTCAGGAATTATCGAAATGAAGTATGGGACCTTATTGACAATTTCTTTTTGGCTTTTAACATTTCTTTTATCCCGAGGGGAGAAAATACTTTGGCTGACTCTTTAGCCGTCTCAGCCAGTTTGCTCAAATTTCCTCTGCCGCCTAGGATAAAAAATGATGTTGATATAAGGTATAGGCCTTCGGTGCTGGACAATGTCAAGCATTGGAAGGTGTTCGAAGATGATTATGAGCTTGAAAGGTTTCTCCAATCAGTGGATGAATTTTCTGCGTTGCATATTGACCA
This sequence comes from Picea engelmannii, assembly GCA_009831015.1. Taxonomy (NCBI): domain Eukaryota; kingdom Viridiplantae; phylum Streptophyta; class Pinopsida; order Pinales; family Pinaceae; genus Picea; species Picea engelmannii. Next base: position 63,886 of record ML830034.1, on the reverse strand, counting down.
AGATCCTGATTTGGAAGGCAACTCTCGTCCTGAGGAGTTTTTAAATAAAATCGATAATCATCAGATCATTCAGCTGCCCAGTAATCACATTCCGAGGGGACTTGTCCCTTTAGAAAGATTGTTCGACGGGAATGATGTGCCAGTAAAGGGCAGGATTTCAAATGAAGATACCGAGACAACCGAATGCAACATTGGTTCACAGGAGAAGCCCAGGTTTGTCAAATTGTCAAGCAGTTTGACCGGGGAACAGAAGGCCGAATATACTAAGCTGCTAAAGGAGTTCGCTGATGTGTTTGCATGGACGTATGAAGACCTCAAGACCTATGACACGTCTGTCATTGAGCACAAGATCCCACTAAAGGAAGAGGCTAAACCATTCAGACAGAAGTTGAGACAGATAAATCCCATGTTGCTACCTATCATGGAGAAAGAAGTGAAAAAATTGTTAGATGCCCAAATTATCGTCCCCTTGAGATATTCTGAGTGGGTGGCCAATTTGGTCCCAGTAAGAAAGAAGAGTGGAGAAATCAGACTCTGTGTTGATTTCAGGAATCTCAACAGAAGCTCAAAGAAAGACAATTACCCCCTGCCTAAGATGGAACATATATTGCAGAGGGTAATTGGGGCCTCCAGGATATCCATGATCGATGGGTTTTCTGGCTATAATAAGATATCGGTCATGCCTGAGGACAGGGAAAAGACAACCTTCACCACTCCTTGGGGTACATTCATGTATGCCAAAATGCCTTTCGGATTGATGAACGCAGGAGCAACATTTCAGCGAGCTATGGATATAGCGTTCATAGGGGAGAAGGACCAGTTTGTGGTAATCTATCT
>ML830034.1:0-48154 GCA_009831015.1 Picea engelmannii | reverse complement strand
ATCCGACATGGCAGAACAACTCACACCAACAGAGTTAAATCTAGACTGCATGGAACAAGCCAGAACTGATCAGATCATGGATACATAGATCAAGCACACCCGAAAACAAAGGATACTGCTATATCGAGTTGTCAAAGCAGGCCGACTCCTTCACCAAGGCAAATGGCTCACCAAGGACCAAGTTCAACAGAAGTTTCCTTATCTCACGGAGGAACTCAACGCAATGGGGACCATTGCTTCCTAAGGGGGGAGGAATGATCCAAGTGGATATTGGTGGCCACCCACGTATTCCACTTGGACCCCCACTATTGCTTCTTTCAGTTTTTCAGTTTTCGCACAGTTTACTATTTTTAGCAGTTTTTTCGAGTCCTGAACTTCTAGGGCCATTTTGAGGCCCTAAACGATGTTTTTTTGGGTATGTTGCTCTTACAAAATAGCATCTAATGATGCTATTTTGTCTCGAGCGTTGTATACCTCGGATAGATCTTTCCAACGAGCTATCATACGCCTAAAACGAAGATCGTATGCAAAAGTTACGACCCCGGGAAGTTGATGCACCAACTTACCCAAATGGGGCCCACATGACTTTTGGCACTTCATCTCCCAGGGTTAGGTTTTTGGATGTCTAGGAATTTTGGCATTCCTGTTTATTGTAAAAGGGCCTTCAGAGCCTCATTGTAATCATCTTCTCATGGATGTGAGTAGCGACCACATCTCTTCTCAAAGATAAGCTACCAGCGCCCTAGCTAGTTTATTTCCATTCTGTCTGTAAGCATATTTCAGTCATTTGTTATTAATGAAATGAAGTCTTATTTCCGCTGCATCTCTGTGTTTATGTGTATTTCTGTATTTCATTGTGTTCCTACATAAATCCGAATCATTCACGTATCTCCTTCCGATCTTGCGCTCTCCTCTGGTGTCTCCTCTCCCCCGTGTGTGTATCTTACCTTCCTTCTTTAGGAAGGTTCTCAACCTATCCTGTTCCTTCTGTCAAAAGGAAGCTCGGGTCTGCAGGTCTTTGTGGTACTTCGGGTTGACAAACCATGTTTCGATTCACGGGGGTGTTTGATTATTCAACCACCGGTCTTTTCCTTAATTAACTTATTATTTTCCTCTAGAGATATCATGGATCGTACTTCAAGGCTTCACCCCCCAATAGTCAGTTATGGACAATTTAACAATAATACATTTACATTGTCCACATGCCTTAGCATGGTAATCCTATTTTTTGATTAATTACAAGCTGGGGGAAACACGGGTGTTACATGCCTCATGATTTTCATGTGTGCTTGAAGAAGCCAAGTACGCATCCCCTCTTTCTTCCTTGGAGGTCTTTTCTTCTGTAGAAAGAGATTCTTCAGATCCCTTCTTTTTCTCAACTTTGGATCTACACTGCTTCTTGTAGTGCCCTTCTTTTCCATATCTCCAACATACCTTTACAAAATTTTCGGGAGATTTAGATCTACCCTTAGACTTAGATCTCCCACTTGAGAACTTAGATCTATTTCTTTCCTGGGAGTGTCCTCTTGGAAATAATGTGTATGTGCTCTTTCCTTCCATATTCTTTCGTCTCATCTCCTCCGACAACAAGGATGAGACCACTTTATCAAACTTCAAGGCAGTTGTATTACTACCTATGGCCACAACCAGACTATCCCACGATTTTGGTAAAGAACACAGTAAAATGATACACTTATCTTCATCTAAAATTTTAATCTGAACAGATACTAACTGACTTACCACAGTATTGAAGGCATTCAAATTCTCTTCCACCGAGTCTCCATCTCTCATCCTCAGGTTATATAACTTCTTTCTCAGGAATAGTTTATTTACTAGGGACTTAGACTTATACAACTTCCCCAACTTATCCCATAAATTTTTGGCTGTATCTTCCTCTGACACATTCAGTAATATTGAATCTGAGAGACATAGTTGGATTTCTCTCTTCGCCTTTCGATCCAACTTTTTCCAGACATCTACTAAAGTTCCTGTAGGTGCAGTACCTAGCTCTACCATGATCCACTGATCTCTGTCCACCAGCAGATCTTCCATCTTGAGCTTCCATAGCTCAAAACGTTTCCCATTAAACTTCTCGATCTCCATTTTCAAATTGCTTGTCATTTCTTTTCACCTTAAAAATCAATACCACAGATCTCCCACTGTAACAAGGCTTATCACAGTCCCGAGCCAAACTCTTGACCACAAAGGCGTCCCCCTGAAACCAACAAATATCTGATACCAAATGTATATTTTAACCTTGTACAATATTTACTGCAAACATATTATCAGTAAAAGAACAAAAAATATACAATGGAAAATACAAACATTACACAGATATTTTTTCCCCTGGAAACCCAAACTGAGAAAACCAACATATTCTATATCCATTCATAGTGATACATTGTTTACAATACAATATACATATAGGGGCCAACGACATCCAGAACCCTAACCCAATGACCCAGATTAGTCAACAACCCTAATTCCTTAACTGAAAATAGAAAACTATCGACAAAAAACATGTGCCGAAAAAACCGCTCAACAATGGACATGAAAATCGAGGCAACACGAAAAACGAGGAAAAAATGTGACATGTTTCCTGAGGAAATTTTTTTCTTGGGGGCGCTTCCCTCAAACCCCTGTGCGAGGGCCTTTCACCACCCCCCGCGCGCCTGGTACAACGTACACACTACTACTCGTGTGAAGAATATAACACATACCCAACAATTTAGATCAATAACTAGTATTCACACCATTAAGAATTATGGAACAACTTCTGACCACCTCATGGATTCTCCTTTTGGTTCCAGTGGCTAGTTGAAACAAACTTAATTTTACAAGCTTACTTTTCTCCAAATGTAAATTATCCACTATTTTAGGATCAATGTAACAATGACTCGCTCTTGAATCAATTAGAATAGTAGTAGACTGATTTATTATCTTACCTTCCACCTCAATCATGTTGAATTGGTATTTTGCTTGTTGGTCATCTAAGCCTGCATAAATCTTTCCCATGTCTTTGACTGTTGTAGCCTCTTGGATGTTGTGTATAGTCTTCACTCTGTCCTTTCTGTGTGGGAAATCATTGTACAAGTGATCTTCTTTACATCCCCAACATTGGATTGATGGTCTTCCCCTTTTTCCCAAGAATTATTCTCTCTTGGATTCACCCTTAGAATACTGGTCTTGATGATTTTTATTAGGCTCATTTCTGTTGAAAGGAGATTTGAATCCTTTCCTCCTCTTATCAGACTCCTCCTTCTTCTTATCCTTCCAAGATTTTTGCATGGATTTTCTGCCCTGGCCTTTCTCATACAAGTATTTAGCCTTCCTCATGGCCTCAGTCAAGGTCTTGGGCTTATCATACCAAATCTTTTCTTTATAAAAGGATGGAAGTCCACTCAAGAGCCTCTGTATCTTTACCTTTTCATCGTTTATAAAACCAACATACTTTAACAAACCCAAGAACTTCTTCTCATACTTTTCCATAGTCATACTTCTCAGCCTAAGTTAAAAGAACTCCTACATTTTATTGTCATAGAAATGCTCTGAGAGGTACTCATCCTGGAAATACTTCTTGAATTGCTTCCAAGTGATCCTATTCTCATTACTATGTTCAACTTGCTTCAGTTGATCCCACCACATTGCAACTTTCCCATGTAAGTGGTAGGTGGAAATTCTGGCCTCTAGATTTGATGAATAGTTGTGCAATTGGAAATATCTCCTAAGTCCAAGAAACCATGCTTCAACATCATCTTCCCTTTCTCTTTCACCATCAAATGATGGTGGCTTGAGCTTCCTCAGCTATCCTTGCAAGTTGTCCACCTCATGTATTCTTATTTGGTGCCTAACACGAGACACCTCTGGACTGCTTAAGGAATATTCATATGCATAAATCTTTCTTGCTGAGTAAGGAGGTGAGTGGTGTCTATGAGCTCTACTAACACTTCTGGAATAACCCGCTCTTCCACGATCATCTCTTATTTCATGACACCTGCCTTCTTCCTCTTTCTTTGAGCCATTCTTGGCTTGACCTTGCAAATGATTTAACCTCTGCAACACTCGAGCATTTATCTGAATTTTCTCTCTCATCAGCCTTTCGTTGTCTGCCTTGTAGCTATGCACTTCTATTTTCAGGCTCTTCACAGTTTCTAGCAATGTTTCTTGCTCCCCTCGGCCCTTGCGTCCATTGCATTCTGTCTCTGCATTGCCAATTTTTTTATTATGGCCTTCGACCTCTTTATCATGGATGGAGGCTCCCTTGCCTTCTTCCATTTCTTCAATACGAATTATGAGCTGATATGTTTAAATCCGTTAATTCTGAAAAATGTGCAAGTGACCATTTTGTCATAATTAATCATATGATAAACAAAATTTGTCAATAATCCTACATATCCTTTCAACTCGTGAAGAAAAATAACACTTCCATGTTATCCCTGGGTCGATACAAAAATCACTTCTGCACAGGCGCTTCCTTCAAACCACTTTCCCAAGTGACCATGGCTCGAAACCATAGGCCAAATCCTTCCTAATTCTTTTTTGTGTTAGAATTATTATATATGAGATCGCATGGTTTAAAATCGATCGAGGGATGAGATCGATGGACAATAGGAGCTATGAGACTTCGGGCTTTGGGAGTTTCGGACTGTCCACACTCTCAACTCTTTCGAAGTGCCAATTATTTGGACTGCAGGATATGTTGGCACGTATCCTTTCTCGATCAATGGCTAGGATTTTCTTCATAGCTCTGTGATTCAGGGTTTTCCCAAGCACCTCTCCACAGATCTCCCGGAGTGCCAAAATACCAGAGGTCGTCTCCTTTTGATGTAGGAGCATCGTTGGCAATCGCATGGAGAAAGACTTATCAACATCAAGTAATCTGTATGGGAGATCAACGCTTATAGTTGCAACAAATATTTGAAATTTGCCTTAACTCAACGCCGTAATTTATCTTTTGAGGCACGCTTGAACCCAGAGTCGGAATTACCCTTTGAGGCATGTTTAGATAACCACGAGTGGAGCGGGAGTTTCCATTATGACTCTGGAATGAGACCGATCCAAGATAGCCTTAGGATAGTCGTAGAGTAGACACGTAGTTAAGGGGGAAACCCTAAGAACCCTTTGATATATAGAGGTTTTGTATGCCCAAAAGAAGCTAGTCAGTTGTTAGTCGGGAGTTGGCTAGAATAGAAGTTAGGAGAATATTTCAGTAGTTTGGTTGTTGTTCATTTACAGTTGTAACCATATTTCATTTTGGAATAGAAAAGAGGAAAATTGACCCAATGCATGGTGTGAACATTGTTTGCAATTCTCTGTATTGTGTTTTCATGAATGAATGAATCTCATTTTTGAGTAAATGGAATTGTGAATGTTAGGATAAGTTTCAATTGTTTCTCTTCTATGGAAGTAGTGAAAGGTGTGAACACAGAACGCAAGGAGTGCGTGACATAATCTGTTTTCATTTCAAAGATCAGAAGAGATAACACAAACTTTTTCCTTTGCAAGAAGTGCAAAGAGACTGGTGTAGGGAGTGCACAGTCGTCTGCAAGAAGCCTAACCTTGTGTGAAGATATGGTGCAAGGAGTGCACAGATCCGAGATTCGAATAAGTGTCGAAGAGTCAGGAAAGGAGAATGCCAGGAAGGCGAGAGGAATTTCTCTTCAAGAAATCCTTCAGAATCGGAGTTATTGAATCCCTAGAACACAAGAAGTGCGCGGGAAGTCGAAGTCTTCATAAGACCAAGATCAGGAGGAATAACACTTTGCATAAGAGTTAAAGAGATCCAAGAATTGGACTTGTCGAAGGAGAAAAGGTGCGAAACCTTTGGACACCCAGAAAACCTTCTAAATTTGAGGAAGGGGTAAGCCCAAAGGAGGAGAGATCTCAGTCGTTCGATCCGAACACAAGAGAATAAGAACCGTCCTTCAGGAGGGACGCGTGGAAAACGCCCAACGTTTCGCTGACTCGCGCTTGGGAGACATCAAAGGGAAGAACACCAAAAATTCATGAGATGCGAAACCATGACTTGATCTGAGCCATTGGAATCAGGAAAGATCTGGATCGTTGATTGTCCAAGGTGAAATATCGACATTTTGGGAATCGAGAGATTGGAGGTGACAAGTCTTTCGACTTCGCGAAACGCTAAGTCCAAAAATCATTGTGACCGTCGGATCGAGGGAGGATATGGATCGTCATACCTGAAGCATCACAATTTCGGCTATCGGGAGAACGTAGGTAAGGGAACTCCAAAGTCGCGAAACGCGAAACACCGACTTGATCGCAGTCGTCGATCAAGGGACGATCTGGATCGTAGATCTCAGATCATAACGATTTCAGCTATCGATTGAATGGAGGTAGCAGCGCTCCTAGGGTCGCGAAATCGCGATGTGATTTTCACTCGAGCGCGTGGTCACAACCGTGGTCACAAGGGAGAAACGGCTTAGAAGGGAGGAGTTACCGTCCATTTGGCGTTGAGACTTGAACAACATCCAGGAGAAGGTCTGTGGGTCTCATACGACCCGCGCCTTAGGAGAAAGGACCTGTGTAAGTGGGTTTTGGGTCTAGCAGAGGCCTGAAGGGTCAATCAGTCCCAGTTTCTTGATCGGTCCTAAATCGGAAGGTCATGCAGCCCTTAGGAGAGAAGGGGGTTTTGCATCAAGTGGTATCAGAGTGAATTTTTGTTTGTAGACAACAGGTAGAAGAGAAGGAGATAGTCTGATACCATCAAGGGTTATCAGAGGTTTAATTTTTTCTTGCAGAGAGCAGGCAAAGGAGAAGAGACAAGAGAACTCAAAGTTGTACTCTATGTGTGACATACAGTCGACACAATGCCGTCGAGGAGACGAGGAGAGAAACCTTTAGCCAATCGAGTTGTGGAAAGGGAGATGCGAGAACTCCGTGCAAGATTAGAAGCGATGGAGGCAGCGAAAAGGAGAGCACTTGATACTGGAGACATCAATGATGTAGAGAGCGAAGAAGTTGTTGGCGAGAATTTCATCGAAGAAGTTGCAGGAGAGGAGGTTGTCGAAGATCACTTGCTGAGAGTAGTTGCTAGATTGGGAGGTAGAGCCAAGATAGAGGTCCCAATGTATGAAGGAAATTTGGATGCTGAAGAGCTGCTGGATTGGATAAGGTCCATGGACAAACATTTCGACTATGAAGATGTCGATGAAGAGAGAAAGGTGAAACAGGTTGTCACCAGACTAAAGGGACATGCAACGTTGTAGTGGGATGAACTGCAGGCTAAGAGGAGAAGCAAACAAAAGCAGAAGATAAAGAGTTGGGATAGAATGGTAGCCAAGATGAAGGCTAAGTTCATGCCCAATGACTATCAATTTAATCTGTTGAGGAAGATGCAAAACCTAAGACAAAAAGGGATGACAGTCAAGGAGGACACAGAGGAGTTCTACAGGATGAACATCTGAACTGGACAAAGGGAGAGATGAAGAAAAAGTTTCCAGATATATAAATGGCCTGAGATACGAAATCCAAGATGAGATCAACATGTTGTCAGTAAGAACAGTGGAGGATGCTTATCAGTTTGCACTGAAGGAAGAGAAAAAGTTGGCCAGAAAACAAAGCCAACGAGGAAGAGGTAAAATCTCGGCCCCGAGCAAAAGCAAGGGATTTACCCATGATAGAGAACATAAGTCTAAGGGAGAGACTGAGAAACCACACAATCACTCGGAAAGAGGAGGAAGTTCCCGAGAAAGACAGGGTGGTGGAAGAAATTCTTCTAGAGGAAGAGGAAGAAGAGGGAGAGGAGACGTAATATGCTATGCCCGTGGAGAGATAGGGCACATGTCTTGGGTCTGTCTCGAGAAAAAGAAATAAGGAGGTGAAGCTCACATTTCAGAAGCACAACGAAGAGAGGTTGAAGCAGAAAGAGCAGAGGATGGAAGATCCTTGATGTTGAGGAAGGTTCTCTTAAAACCAGAGGAAGAATTTGAGGAGCTGGTGCATAGGAACAGTCTCTTCAGAACAAATTGCAAAACTAAAGATAGAGTATGCAAGGTGATAATCGACAGTGGGATCACCGACAACTTAGTATCCACATATATGGTGGAGAAATTGGAGCTGGAGACAACTGCGCACCCGAAGCCATACAAAGTGTCATGGTTGCAGAAAGGACACCAGGTAATGGTTACTAAACAATGCTTGGTTGAATTTAAGATAGGAGGATATAGAGATAAAATCCCATGTGATGTAATTCCCATGGATGTATTTCATATTATGTTGGGAAGACCATGGAAGTTTGACAGGAATGTCATTCACGATGGGAGGAAAAATACATACACATTAGAGAAGAATGGTAGGACATACATGTTGTTTCCAATAGAGGATAAGAAAGTGAAGGATGAATCCAACACAAGCATACTTCTCATGAGTGGGAAGGAACTCCTGAAGGAAGTCAAGGAAGAATAGGAGATGCAGTTTGTTGTGGTGAGGAAACCCATAGTTATCCTTACAAGTACTTTGAGAGAGGATTTGCCTGAAGAAGTTCAGGAATTGTTGGATAACTTTGCTAACATAGTGGTGGAGGAGTTGCCTAACTCATTGCCACCCATCAGAAGTATCAATCACCATATTGACTTGATACTAGGAGCAAGTCTGCCAAACAAAACAACATACATATTGACACATCGAGAGAATGAGGAAGTGAAGAACCAAGTCCAGGAATTGTTAGAGAAGGGTTTGGTTAGGGAGAGCTTGAGTCCATGTGCAGTACCAACTGTGTTGAGTCCAAAGAAGGATGGAGGATGGATAATGTGTACAGACTCAAGAGTCATTAACAAGATCACCATCAAGTATATATTTCCTTTACCAAGAATGGATGATTTAATGGATTGCTTAAGTGGAGCAAATTTCTTTTCTAAGATAGATTTGAAAAGTGGATATCACCAGATCAGAATGAGAGAAGGTGATGAGTGGAAAACAACCTTTAAGACAAATTAAGGTTTGTATGAGTGGCTTGTTATGCTATTTGGTTTGACAAATTCCCCGAGTACTTTCATGAGGTTGATGAATGAAATACTGAAAAATTTCATTGGCAAGTTTTTGGTTGTGTATCTGGATGATACACTGATCTTTAGAAGGACTAAAGAAGAACATTTGAGACATCTGAAATTAGTGATGAGGAGGCTACAATAGGATAAGTTGTTGATAAATCTGAAGAAGTCCTCTTTTATGAAGACATAACTCATTTACTTGGGTTTTGTGATCTCTTCAAATGAACTGAAGATGGATCTAGAGAAGGTGAAAGTAATCAAATAATGGTCGTCACTAAGGAGCATGTTTGAGGTAAGAAGCTTCCATGGTTTAGCAAGTTTCTACAGGAAGTTCATCAAAGACTTCAGTGGAATTTGTGTGCCAATGATGGATACAGTGAAGAAGAAGCACAAGTCTTTTAAATGGACAGAGGAAGCCGAGAGGAGCTTCAATATACTGAAGGAGAAGACAACAAAATGACCTATTCTGGTCTTGCCGAATTTTGAAAAGACATTTCAGGTGAGGTGTGATGCCAGTGGAGTTGCAATTGGAGTAGTCTTGAGCCATGACAATAGAATTGTTGCATATTTCAGTGAGAAGTTGAATGAGACCAAGAGAAAATAATCCACATATGACAAGGAGTTTTATGCCATAATTCAAGCCTTGAAGAAGTGGAGACATTATCTTGTCCCACAGAAATTTGTCTTGTATAGCGATAACCAGGCTTTGCAATTCATAATCAGGGAGGAAAAATTGAATCAGAGGCATGCAAAATGGGTTGAGTTTATGCATAATTTTACTTTTGTCATAAAACATATCCCTGGGAATGCTAACAAAGTTGTTGATGCATTAAGCATGAGATGTTTGATTCTACAAGAGTTTTAGGTGAAGACCTTGGGGTTTGAACACCTTAAGGACATGTATTGTAATGATGTAGACTTCAAGGAAGCATATGAAGCATGTGCAAACCTTGTGCTAAGAGATAGAAGCCAATGGACAGAGTACATGATTCAAGAGGGATTGTTGTTCAAGGGGAATCGATTGTGCATACCAAAATGCTCAATGAGGGATAACCTTTTGAAGGAAAAGCAGAGTGGAGGATTGGCTAGACATTTTGGCCATGATAAAACGTTTTCACAGTTGAGCAGTTCATACTATTAGGCAGGTATGAAAATAAAAGTTGTAAAGTTTGTGAACATATGCAAAATCTGCCAACATGAAAAAGGAAAGAGACAAAACACTGGATTGTATCAACCATTGCCAATACTAGAGAGGCCTTGAGATGCAATAAGCATGGATTTTGTGTTGGGATTGCCAAGAACACAAAGAGGATTTGATTCCATATTTGTGGTGGTGGATAGATTTTCAAAGATGGCACATTTTAGCCCATGCCAGAAGACCAGTGATGTAACATATGTTGCAAATATGTTTTTTAAGGAAGTTGTGAGACTTCACGGCCTACCCATAAGCATTGTCTCCGACAGAGACAAAAAATTTGTTGGTCACTTTTGGAGAACATTGTGGAAGAAGTTGGAGATAGGTTTTTCCTTCAGCTCAACTTTTCATCCTCAGACAGATGGGCAGACTGAGGTGGTAAACAGAAGTTTGGGAAACTTATTGAGGAGTCTGGTCACTGAACACCATAATCAGTGGGATTAGATTCTGTTGCAAGAAGAATTTGCATACAACGATTCGCCAAACAAGAGCACTGGAAAGAGCCCATTCCAAATATTGTATGGAATGAAACCTAGGGGAGTATCTGAGTTGATAGACTTGGAACAGAGTGAGATCATGAGCGTTAGAGCAGAAGATTTCACTGCAGACATGCAAAATCTCTATAGCCATATCAGAGGACAGTTGTAGAGTTCTAACCAGGAATACAAGCGCAGAGCTGATCAACATTGCAGAAAACTTCAATTTGAAGTAGGAGATCAAGTTCTGGCACATCTCAGGAAGGAAAGGTTCCCTAGGGGAACATATAATAAGTTAGATATGAAAAAGATAGGACCATGTAAGATCTTGAGGAAGTTTGATGCAAACGCCTACGAGATTGAGATGCTAGATGGTGTGGGAATATTGCCCATATTCAATGTTTCAAACCTGTATCCTTACAGGAAAGATGGCACAGAGGGATCAACAGATCAAGAGAAGATCCAGTGGGAGAAACAAATGCCTATAGTAGAGAATCCACAAATGGAGAAGATTGTGGATCAGTAAAAAGACCAGGAGGAAGACCTAATTTGAATATCTGGTCAAGTGGAAGGGACACCCAATAGAATATGCTAGTTGGGAAAATGAAGCTGCTATCCAGAAGCAGGGAAGGACAGTGCAAGAGCTCATGGACAGGAGTCCATGAATTTTTTTCAAGGGGAGTATGATGTAGGAGCATTGTTGGCAATCACGTGGAGCAAGACTTATCAACGTCAAGGAATCTGTACGGGAGCTCAACGCTGACAGTTGCAGGAGATATTTAAAATCCGCCTTAAATCAACGCCAAAATTTATCTTTTGAGGCACACTTGAACCCAAAGCCAAAATTACCCTTTGAGGCACGTTTAGATAATCGCGAGTGGAGCAGGAGTTTCCATTATGACTCTAGAATGCGATCGATCCAAGATAGTCGTAGGATAGTCTTAGAGTAGACACATAATTAAGGGGGAAACCCTAAGAACCCTCTGATATATAGAGGTTTTGTATGCCCAAAAGAGGCTAGTCAGTTGTTAGTTGGGAGTTGGCTGGAATAGAATTTAGGAGAAGATTTTAGTAGTTTGGTTGTTTTTCATTTACAGTTGTAACCATATTTCATTTTGGAATAGAACAGAGGAAAATTGACCCAATGCATGGTGTGAACATTGTTTGCAATTCTCTGTATTGTGTTTTCATGAATGAATGAATCTCATTTTTGAGTAAATGGAACTGTGTATGTTAGGATAAGTTTCAATTTTTTCTCTTCTGTGGAAGTAGTGCAAGGTGTGCACACAGAATGCAAGGAGTGCATGACGAAATCTGTTTCGATTCCAAATCTCAGTAGAGATAACACAAACTTTTTCCTTCGCAAGGAGTGCAAGGAGACTAGTGTAGGGAGTGCACAGTCGTCCGCAAGAAGCCTAACCTTGCGTGAAGATCTGGTGCAAGGAGTGCACAGATCCGAGATTCGACTAAGTGTCGAAGAGTTGGGAAAGGAGAATGCCAGGAAGGCGAGAGGAATTTCTCTTCAAGAAATCCTTCGAAATCGGAGTTATCGAATCCCTAAAATGCAAGGAATGCGCGGGAAGTCGAAGTCTTAAGAAGACCAAGATCAGGAGGAATAACACTTTGCATAAGTTTTAAAGAGATCCAAGAATCATACTCGTCGAAGGAGCAAAGGTTTGAAACCTTTGGACACCCATAAAACCTTCTAAATCTGAGGAAGGGTTAAGCCCAAAGGAGGAAAGATCTCAACCGTTCGATCCGAACACAAGAGAATCAGAACTGTCCATCAGGAGGGACGCATGGCAAACACCCAGTGTTTCGCCGACTCGCACTTGGGAGAAGTCAAAGGAAAGAACACCAAACATTTGTGAGACGCGAAACCACGACTTGATCTGAGTTGTTGGACTCAGGAAAAAAGATTTGGATCGTTGATTGTCTAGGGTGAAATATCGACATTTTGGGAATCGGGAGATTGGAGGTGACAATTCTTTCAAATTCACGAAACGTTAAGTCTCGAAATCATCATGACCATCGGATCGAGGGTGGATCTGGACCGTCAGACCTGAAGCATCGCAATTTCGACTATCGAGAGAACGGAGGTAAGGGAACTCCGAAGTCGCAAAACACCGACTTAATCGCATCTGTCGATCAAAGGAAGATTTGGACCGTAAATCTCAGGTCATCACAATTTTGGCTATCGGGTGAATGGAGGTAGCAGTGCTCCTAGGGTCGCAAAATGTGAAATCGTGACCACCTTTCACTCGAGTGCATGGTCATAAGGGAGAAAGGGCTTAACAGGGAGGAGTTAGCGCTCGTTTGGCGTTGAGACTTGAACAACGTCCAAGAGAAGGTTTGTGGGTCTCATACGACCTGCGCCTTAGGAGAAAGGACCTGTGTAAGTGAGTTTTGGGTATAAAAGAGGCCCGAAGGGTCACTTGGACCCAGTTTCTTGATCAATCCTAGACCGGGAGGTCACCCAGCCCTGAGGAGAGAAGGGGGTTTTTCATCACCTTCCTCCATGTATCACCTCCCGATCAACATTTGAGATTAACTCCAACCTTCAAGAGTTCTTGACTCTAACCATCCTGCAACTCAAATTCTTTGGAGTACCAAATCTTCGGACTCTGGGATCTTGCGTGATGTGTCTACTATAATTAATGGTTGAGATGGACTCCGACCTTCAGGAGTCCTTGACCCCAACTGATTATGCCTTGAATCCTCTAGAGTGCCAAGTCTCTGGACTACGGGATATACTGCCACGTTTCCTCTCCCAATCAACAATGAGGATTTACTCCGCTCTTCGGAGCGTCAGGGGTTTCACCTTTAGAACGTTGAACTGGCGAACTCCCAGAGTCTTCGTTGCTAAATAAGCACCAAGGGGTGCTACATGGCAGAAAAATAAGGCACATATATGTGGCCCTATCTAACGGGTGACATGTGTCATATACTAACTGGCACAAACAATCTTTGAAAAGAATGAGACACGGTGACACATGGCAAGCATAAAGTGTGTCAATGTCACCCTAGGTGACATCAACATGCCAATTCACTCTAGTGCCTCATGACTTCGAGAATTTGAAGCTTTGGGAGACTTCTCCACACTACACCACAAATCCACCGAACGCTGAATTCCCAAATAGGATGATATGTGGACACATGTCCTTAAAAACAAATTGTCTAGATTTACTTTGGAGTTCGGGACTTCATAGGTTTTCTTTGTCCAGAAAAAAAAAGGAAAAACTTCACCAAAATCTTTCGATCCCTGACCATCGGTCATCGACAATTGAAGATTTTCCTTGGTCGATCTTCAACCCTTCACCCAACTCGTCAATCCCTGACCATCGTTTGTCGACAATTTTTGTTGGCGGACTTCCACAGTTAGAATTGTTGACAAAACTCCAGGCAAATTTGGGTCATTGATCTTCCGTCCAAGATGATCTTGACCGTTGATTTTCTCCAACTCCACAAACAACCAAAATGAATACGAACCGTCGATGTTCCTTGTTTTTCAAATCGTTGAATCAATCCCATTCGTTGATTTGGTAATTTCTCCAAACTTTGTAAACATTTGAATTTTTAAAAAATTTCAAGGATGAATCAGGACCGTTGATACAAGATCAAACACGATCTCAATCGTCAATTCTCCAAACTCTGTCCAACATTACATTGTCCATTAAAACTTGAATTGTTTTACCTTATAAGTCGAATTCGGCTCCACAACTTAGCAGATCGAATCCATTAAATTCTTAGACAATCCTGGAGTCATTCAAACTCCGATTTGTTCACAAATTTGGGGGATTTCACTCAAATGTTTCCACCATTTTTCCCCAAATTTGCCTAGATATATAAAATCTATGACATTGAATCTTCCTGATTCGCACTTGTTCTGGCCCGTAACAATATGGTGTTTGAACTAGAAGCTTTGATACCAATTTGTAACATACCCAACCTCCCACAGGCCGAGCATTTCACACCAAGAATGCATCTCTTGGCTGATTTCGAATCTCTGATAAAAATCAATTAATAAGGAAGCATGAAATACATACATGCAGTGATTAATATTCATACTACAACATAAAAGACATGCACAACATTAACCAACAAACATGCTTATTATAAGTGCAAATCTCAGATATAATAATTTAATACGTAGAAAAAATAAATACACAAGCAAAGGAAGCCATACCAGAGAGCACTTATCTTTTATAAAAGAAGATACCAACTGGCTACAAACCAAGGATGTTCCATCTAACCATAGACACTATTGTTCCAAGTCTCAACAACAATGTCACCCCCGAGCCAGGGCTATGAATCCACAAGGACAGTTCTAGAGTGTTACTTGGCTTCCCAAACCATTCAACACTCAAGCTCTCATAGGCTTCTCCAGCACTCACAACAATCCAAGTACCCAACTCTCTTCTACCCAACCTGCACCACCCAAGGGAATGGACTTCCACCTTTATCTTCCACGCAGTCCCTCAAGCAGTCCTTCTCCTTCTAGGGCTCCAGTGCAGCTGGTCCAGAATCTCCATGTTGAGACTCTCAAGATTTGCAACTGTGAGAAAAGATGGACACATG
Source organism: Picea engelmannii (assembly GCA_009831015.1). Taxonomy (NCBI): domain Eukaryota; kingdom Viridiplantae; phylum Streptophyta; class Pinopsida; order Pinales; family Pinaceae; genus Picea; species Picea engelmannii. The sequence goes on along the minus strand of ML830034.1, from coordinate 32,897 downwards.
CCAAAGCATATTAGACATGCAGGCCTCAAATAATGGCTCAATTACACCAACAATATCGACAACCAACAATCCATGGATGCTCTTCATCAATTCATATTCCTTTCCCAAGCCAAGAAACAAAAATGAGGAAATATGAGTGGGTGACATAAAACAATGGAGTGCAGACTCCACGAGAGAGGATGAACAATGAACAAATCAAGTGAATGAACGTGTGAGGTGACCAACAACAACACCAGAATGGGGACGAGAATGAGAGTGAGTGAATGACTAAAATGAATGAGAGAATTAGCCAACCAGATAACCCCTTCCAAAGACCAGGGATGAGTGATCTAGGTGGATATCGGTGGCCACCCACCTTTTTCAACTGGCTCAAAATAGTGTTATGGCAATTTTGGCAATTTACTATTTTTAGCAGTTTTAACTTCCGGGGCCATTTTGAGGACCTAAATGAAGGTTTTTCAGGATCGAGCTTCTCAATGATATCCAAAGGCATGATTGAGCCCCTAAAATGAATCTCCTCGACGATACCTTTCCAACGGGCTATCATATGCCTAAAACATAGATCGTATGCAAAAGTTACGACCCCAGGAAGTTAATGTACTAACTTACTCAAACGGGGCCCACATGACTTTTGGCGTTTCATCTCCTAGGGTTAGGTTTTTGGATGTCTAGGGTTTTGGGCATTCCTGTTTATTGTAAAAAGGCCTTCAGAGCCTCATTGTAATCATCTTCTTGCGAATGAGCACAACCGTCACATATCTTCTCAGAGATAACCCGCCACCATTCCAACAAGCTTGTTTTCGTTGCATTTTACAGTTTCAGCTTATTTCCTTATTGAATAGAAAACCAATTTTACTGTATCTCTGTTATTTTGTGTTAAGTACCTGTTAATAATCTGTATTTATTTCTTTCCACTCACAAAATCCAGATCAATGAATTTTTGTAATTCGTGGGGATCAAGAACCTCTTCGCCTTCCCCCAAGAGCTCACGTAACTGATTTCCCCACCATTACAAAAAATGGGTAATTAAAGAAATGAAATAAACACTTAGCCCCTCAAGCCCCCTCTCTTGTGGAATCATACCCCCCTATAACTCTAGTCCTTGCCCGTCTACCAACCAACGATGTATTTATTATTAATAATGATCACACATTACATTTCTTAGGCACACTAGCCTTTTCATAATTGTTTGGGCACTCTGGCCTCTCAGCAATGTAACAATACATTATTTAATATGGGGGATCAAACATGTGGTGTTACAAGGGACTATTGCATTTGAATTGTGGGGTTTATAGATTGATAGGGCAAAGTTCCTTATGTAGGAATGCTCGCCGGATTAGGTTGACCCCTCAAAGGGTTAGCAACTCCTAGAAATGCTTGTCTAGGATACATGCCAGTGGTAGTAGGGACAGAAGGATTAGTAGAAGCGACTTTCCTCCAGGATTTTTTATGTTGCAACCACGTAGGTTTACCCCTGGTAAAACGTTTCCTTGCAACTGAAGGTTTCCCCCTAGTTGAAGGTTGGCCTCCCATTGAAGATTGACCTCCAATGTAGGGTGTACTAATATGCAATGTATGAGATGGAGGCTGAGTAGCTTGTGTAACTGTGGTTGTGTGAATGAATTGAATGTCGACCATTTGATCGACGGAACAACCAAGTAAGACACTTGGTATGTGCATGTGTGGAAATAATGAAGCATGGATATTACCTGACCCATGTGCGAAAGGAGATGTATGCACAAGTGGTTGAGTTGGGGTTACCTGGGTCACTGATGTTTCCAACATTGAAGAAGCACCAACAATATCAACTACAAGAGTTGTAGAAAAAAATAATTTCCCAAGTCCTTCAGGAAAACCAAAAGATGATTGGTTTGCGCCAAACGATTGTGTAGTGGTGGATGGTGTATCGGTGAGTGGTGGGCCAAGTGGATCAGTAAAAATAAGATGCAAGGCTTTCTTCGAAGGTTGTTACCGATTCTTCAATGTGTTGGCCACATCCAGGAGTGACACTCTCATTTTAGAAGTGTGATCTGTGATCATTCCCTCGTAAGAAACATTATGTTGAGGTTCTTGAATGTCAGGTCCATACCTTGTATACTGTGAAATCTTCGATCCTAAGGACAACTATGAAAGTCAAAGAAACACACTCCTAAGAAAACTAAAAGCAATCAACCAAGCAACAATAGGCTCAAGGATCTTTTGAAGACGGGATATCAATCCGCCAATGAGGAAATGAGAAGCAGTTACCCCGACATCCACATAACATCCCTTCTCGTTGCAATCAACCCTCGCTTTCACGGGATCACTCTCCAAGGGTACTAAGAGTGTGATACGACGTTTTCCCCAGGTACCGTGGGAATCCCCCCACAGTCACCTCTGTAGATACCTAGGAAAGGCCATTAAGGATACCAACTCGCAGTCAGCCTCCGACATGTTATAGTCGACAGTCGGGACCAAACATATGGGAACGATATCAAAGTCTGAAATTATCCTAGAGGACTGAGGAAAAGTGGACCAATAGACTCCAAAGGACCCCGAACGGATTCAGAGTTCAAAAAATACCGAGACCAAATGATTCAGTGACACTTCAGGAAGAACCCCCAGTATACGCTCTTTCCGCTAAGATTGGTCAAGATTTGGAGGGGTAATCTCCATTTCTCTTCCACATGACCTCATGTTTAGCCTCTGTGTGAGAGGGGGTTCCCGACTATTCTTATATGAAAGTTGGATTTGTACACTCTTTAGTGCTCTATAGTCTGTTTAGTAGTCTTGGACGATTTACTCACTTTTCCTAGTCCAAATACCATAATCCTGTTCTAATTTTGGTGCGCTAAAACTATTAAATGTTCTATTTGATTTTATTAGCACGTGGTTGATTTTAATGGCCTTTTACTCAATAGGTTCACATAGATTAAATCGATGATGTGAGAGAGACTCGACTCCAACAGAATGCAAAAGAATGAGATGCAGTTCATTCTTTTCAATGAATTCTATGTATGGGAAGGAGAAGAGTTATGTCCTTCTTAACACAAGCAATAACTCAAAACAACACAACTTTCAATTTTTGGGATCAAGATGATGCCAAACTACCAAGCAAAGGTTTCTGAAAACCAAAATGCACATGCAAAAATAACTCTTTTTTCAAACATATACAAAAGCAAATTTCCTAAAGAATGAAAATTTTCTTTGTTCGATTATGTATGCAAGGAGATATGCAAAATTTTATTCTTCTTAAATTTCAAGTGGAATGAAAGAGATCTATGTTCGACACAAAGAAATACGAGGAAAAATAAAAGAAAAAAAAGCACACTCAAAATGATGAGAACTGAAAGAAAACAAGTGTTAGATAACTTGTTCAATCAATGACTCAAAGATGTAAAAGAGAAAGAAGACAAGCACTCATGAAAATCCTAAAAAGTGAAAAGCAAGAAACAACATTCAAGGTTGGGTTGTGGAAAAAAAGAGAGTTTTGATCATCCAGAAAAACGAGATGTTTCAGTGAAGACAAAAAGGGCTCAAAACCAAACAACCTTTGCAAATCCTAGTTGATAAAAACTCCTAAACAATCAAGCAATCTGAAATCTTTGTGAGACAATGATCAGAGAACTGAAAGGAAGGATAAACCAAGGGATCTTATTAACCCAAGGGGATCACAACTAGGAGAAGAATGCAAACTCAAAGAAGAAAATGCAATGATTGATAAAAGCCAAATTCTCAAGAAAACAAAGTCAAAGATAATTCATGAGACTCTAGGTTAAATGCCTCTCAAAAGAAGATTGAGAAAAGCAGGGCAGAAAGAGGAAAAAACACCAAAAAAGGGAGATCGACACCCATGTTCTCAAATATATAGGGCACTAGGGCACCCTCTAGGAGGATTAGGGGATCTCCAGTCAACTAATTGGTGCCCATGTATACACTGCAGGGGAGCGCCAGTCAAGTAAATGGTGCCCTGGTGTGAACTATAGGGGAGTGCCAGTTTATGAAAAAGCTCAAAAATTACTTCTAACAACTCAAAATTAGTAGAGACTCCATCAATGGCTTTGTAAACTCTTCAATGAGGAGGAGGGAAGGGGAAATAGATCATAAAGAAGCATCAACCAAGCAATATCTAATCACAAGCAAAGGATTCAAGACGAGAAAGAGGAAAAACTAGTCAAAGTTTGTTCCCAACAAAGTCACCATTTTTCTGTTGTGAGAAATCTTACCCTGCAGACACGATAAGTTCCCCTTTGGACCAAGACTCCTATATTTGGTCAAAGACAGAAGAGAACAAGTGGTTACTACTTTCCCTATATATCTAATTCAATCAATCAAACAAGAGAGAAGAAGAATATGGCATACCTTGTTGCAATGTTCATCCTCGTTGCTCCAATCCTTGGCTTGATCTCCAAGATCCTCAATGCAATTGAAGAACTGAAAAGAATAGAAAAGTAAATCTTCCTCCTACTATAGATGATTATATAAATCATATCTATCTATGAATATTGAAACGATAATAGACAAGAATATGTGAACACATGAACTTGAAGGGAATAGGCCAAGTTGATATTCATTGGAAATCCAAAGAAGGCACTTAGAAATCATGATTGATGATGCAGTCACTTATCCAAGCTCTCTTCATCTATCCCTTTCATGAATCTTGACATCAAAATGTTGATGCTTCCTCTAGAATCAAAGCTTTGATACCTTAATTGTTCCCCCCTTCACCTTGGAAATACCTTCAATATATAAGCTTGAGAGGCACAACTACCATGATAAAATGAAGGATATGGTTGAGGATATGGCTCCTTAAGGTTGGGATGAGATACTAAGATGAATCCATAGCATAGGGGTTGAGTACAACCAACCTCATCCCAAGATATCTAGCCCTTATAAAGAGGCAGAGGATCCCATGATTCCCTCTAACAAGATTGGCAGACCCCCAGAGTTGAAGACAGGTTGTCATCCTATAAAGTGGTGCTCCCCTAACATGGCAAGGGGGGCGCAATTCCATGAAGTGGAACTCCCCCAGCATGGCCAAGGGGGTGCCACCCTTCATAAATTCCCAAATAATGGTTGATTTTCCAAGAAAAAGGTGTGTTTTTGTCTTTGAAATGATGGGTTTCTTCCTCCAATATGACTTAGGGGTCATGGAAAATACATTTCATGGTGTCAAGGAGTTGTGACACTTAGCAAAGGAATGCAACACTTGGTAAGGTGCATATGACACTTGCGATAGTGCATGAGAAACTTAACAAGTTGCATACGCCACTTTGCGACACTTAGGGTGCAAAACTCAAGTGTGACATTTTGATGTGTAACATGACCCCACTAAATAATGTTTTTATCCATCCCATGATTGCACCCTCGAACCTAAATGAAATCAACACATGTTTGTTGGTGCAACCTTTCAAGGAATTTTGCTTAGCTTTTTGCATGACATGTAGGTCTATATTTGATAACATTCATCCCCAGGTATGTCATATATGTCCTTTATTACTTCATGAAGATGGGTGCCCTGTTTGATAGGTAAGAATTCATATCGAACGAAGTTTCCTTTTAGTTTTCTATTTTTTTCAGTCCAAGAGGTTCTACATGACCTCTTATTTGGTCCTGGCGCTTGCCTACTGTAACACATTTGAGGGCATTCCCCAAAGGAGAAATGCCAATTTTGAGGAAGACCTAGTTCAATTCGAGTATCCCATGATTCAGAAGCACAAGGCCCCATTTTGATTTTACCAAATTCAAGACTCCTTTGTCAGGGGCATAAGTATGATTATAGGAACTAATCCTGCTAGGGTGACCGAGTTAACCATGAAATCCCTTAAAGGGAAATGAGTCTACATGTTTGAAGAACAATTCACATACATAAGGATTTTTGGTTTTGAGGGAAAAACACTACTTCTTCATTGATTCATTTGTGTCTTATTTCTAGCATATGAGTTATGCAGACAATAAAGGACATAGTCCATGTTCTTCAACAAGAAAATAAAGCAATACTTTATCCCCATGCCATTCAAAATTATTGGGATTACTGTCAAGAGCTCATCGAATCTCACTAAAATGGTTGGATTCTTTGAATCCTTCAATATGAAAGAAGTCAAGGCCATTGGAGGCTTTGACACAGAAGGAATTTTTATGGTCCGCATGTTAGCCATCAGTTACCCACAATATTTCATAGGATGCAAGAAATTTTGAAAGGGGGTGACGAAAACAAAGACTCACTTTTCAAATACAAGGTGGCAATCGTCCCAAGAAAAATTTCTCCCAAGAGAAAGAAACAACCAGTTTAGGAAGATTGACATACTAGGGGGAGCTCAAATGTGGGTATGTTAGAAAATGCTCCTTTGGAAGGAGATAATTAGGAACATCACAAAAAGAGGGATTATTCCACAACCAGTGTTTAGGGTGGCACAATACATCACCCCAACAAAAACCCCTCCTTGATCCACTAGGGTCAAGAAAGCAATGCGGGTGGTAGGGAAATAAGGAGGGATGCGTAGAAGATGGATATGACCGAGACCCCCCTAGATACCAATTGGAGGAAACATATACCAATTCCCTTGTTCCCAAAAGAAAAAGGAACCCAAAGGGTGGTTCTCTTGCAGACCTTTGTGGTTTGGAATTGAACATGACCAACATGGAAATTGATGAAGCTAATAACGTGCTCATATGGGTTGCAGTACAGTTAGTTGAAATAAAATTGATAGTAGAGGATTTATCTTGAGAATGGACAACTATTATTGAATAATAATCTATCACACTTCACCATGCCATGTACGACAGACAGTCCAAGAAGCTCCACATCAAGAGAGTCGGCATGAAGGAAAAAAAGGTGATAGAGAAATGGAGCTATGAAGTTGAAATAAAAGGATTGAAACCTTCAATCCCTCTTCAAATTCTATCAAGCTACAAGGAAATCTTTAGCTCACTCAATAACAGAGTAGGAAATAGAGAACGAGAGATTGAAGAAGAGAGTAAGGGACCTGGAAGAGGCTCTCACCCCGAAGCCACTATTTGTAGAACCATTAGTTGTGATGGTCCTAGACGACTTCTGTGAGGAAATGGTTGGATCAACCTATAAGGTTCCCAAGGCCATGAAACTACTCATTGATGTCAAGAGATATGTAGCCGGAAATATCAATAAGAGGCTCGACATTATGCTTAAGGCTTAGAAAATAGATATTCAGGTTGGTGTCATAGTCAAAAGAATCTAGACTCTCAAGGAATATCTACAAGAGGATCTGCATAAAGATGAGCATTTCTGTAAGAATGTTGTGAGCATGTTTGTGGCAAGAATATCAATTATGGATGACTTGGTGAGAAGGAAACATGACTTGCCTTCCAAAGGAAGGCTTAAGCAAATACAAGTGGGTTGGCCAGTGAAATAGATGTTTTTATACAATTGAGCGCCATGTGTGATTCTATGATAGAAAAGAAAATCTCCCTATTTGAAAGTTATTGATGTATAAAGGAGCTGGAAGGTCCCCTATTAGTAAAGGACTCAATGTTATTGAATAAGGACTAGGTGGAAACAGAACTTGGTGCACTAAGGGCTACATGGGGAGCGAAATTCAATGACATGGAAAACTTCCCAGAGGAAGAACTCCCATGATGGTTGGTTGGTTTTACGAATGATAATGAAGATCAATCGTCCACAATGCATCAACAATGGGACACAATGAAGAGCATTGAGTACGAGTTATTCATAATCAAGGTAAAAATATATATTGTGGCATGGTTACATGGATATATTCAAGAATGGCTGAACGATGTGCTAAAAGCAATCGTCAATCTTTCCTAGTCTTGGAGACTAAAGAAACAACTACGATGATTCATCTAGTCTTGCTACTCTTATATAAATATTTCAAAAGAAGAAATATAGATCTCTCTACTTCCACTTTTATAGGTATACACTTTGTCTGAAGCATTTCCTTTACTGCTTTCTTATCCAAATTTTCAAATCATCCAGTTCTTTTCATTCTATTTATTGTGTGCAAGACCGATTTCTAACTACCTACTTTTGTCTTCCAGGTTGTATCTACTCAATATATGGTCCCTGGGAGCTCCATCCTAGATCATTAGGATGAATGCATTTTCTATTTTCTCATTTAAATATCATAAATATTGTGCATTCCAAGTTGGTGCACACATTTTATTTTATGTTCAAACACTCAATTTACTTATTTTTGAAACCCATAGAGAGTTATCTTTGGGGATCATAACGTTTGTGATTTCAAACTTCTATTTAAAGCATGAAATCTTGAGAATGAGTTTCCTGTCCATTCCTATGATATGAATGGTTTTGAATCATTTAAAGTTCTATGAAAGGACCATCCTTGCTTCCATTTGTTTTATTCGTTTTTCTTATGTTAAATTGCTATGTCTTTTTGTGATGTGGAAACATATATGATACATTGTTATGAACTATTTTCCTTCTTTATATTTAAAAAATATTTCTTTTACAAATTGTTCTTTTCTTGTTCCACTCTTAGGAATTAGTGTGATGAATGATAAAACTATTGTTTTCATTTTGGATATCATTATTATATGAGTGAGAAATAGAGGAGCACCACCTCTTTAAAAATGTAGAGGGTATTCTTGAATTCCCATAGAAATACCCGATGAGGTTGTCTCTTGTCCCTGATAGTAAAAGAGATAAAAAAGTACAGAGCCCATTTTTCAAAAGGATCTACTAGAATATGAGGTTGCAGCAACATATCATTTGATTAAATTAGTCTTCCCATCCTTTGACACATGTCACAACTTTTGACATACTTCTTGGAATCTTGAAAGATGCCAATAATATCCCAACTGTATTATTTTGTTGGTAGTCATCTTGTCAACAAAGTGACCCCCACAAGGATTATTATGGCATGCTTTAAGAATGTCATAGACTTCAACTTCACAAACATAATGTCGAATCACATGATTTGGGACTATTCAGAAGAGTTCATCTTGGAAGCACAAGTACATGACACTCTGTCTAACAACTCTTTGTCATTCCTTTGGTGAGAGATGTTGTGGAAGCTTTCTTACAACCAAATAGTTAAAAACATATGAAAACTAAGGTGTGTTAATATATAATGGAGATAAATGTTCATTAGGAGAAACATCCTCAACAAGAATGGAATCCCCCTCATTTGTAATCCTGGAGAGAAAATCAACATCAACATTTTGTTTCCCTAGTTTATCAAGGATGGTGATGTCAAACTCTTGTAGTAACAATAACCATTTAGTTACTCTACCATTGGTAATTGGTTTATTCATAATATAATGAATAGTTGGATTGCTTATTATGTACAAAGACATGATATCTAGTTATGAATGAATTTTTTTATTAATGGCATGGAAAAAAAAGAAACTCTTTTTAGTTACCATATAGTTTACTTCTTCCCAAAGTAAGATTCTTATTGATGAAGTAGATAGCACAAGATCAATGTTCTCCTTTTTGTCCAAGTACTGCTCCAATGGTTTTATCAAAAGCATCTGTAGAGATGTGGAAGGGAAAGGACCAATTCAATCCCCTCAATACTAATGCTATAGATACTTTTTTCTTTCAAAGCTTCAAAAGTAAGCTAACAATGACTAGTCTATGAAACTTCATTGTCTTTTGAAATAAATGTACATAAAGGCGATGCAATCTTAGTAACATTTTCAATGAAACGATGATAGTATCCTATAAGGCCTAAGAAACTACACACATCTTTATGGGTCGTGGGAATTGGAAGTTTTGAGACTACCTGAACTTTTGTGGGGTCTACCTGAATACCTATAGGAGATATGATGACTGAAAACAATCCCCTCAGTCAATAACACATGAAAATTTTCATGAATAAGATAAAGGTTTATTTCTTGACATCTCGTGAGGAGTTTTCCTAAGTTATTCATAGCTTCTTCAAAAGTGTTTCCATACATAGTAAAATCAATTTTATACTTCAACAAAAGCATGAATCAAATAAAAAAATATACCTAGAACATCCCTTTGGAAGGTAGCAGTGGCATTGCACAATCCAAAAGGTAGTACTCAATAAGCATATGTTCCCCAAGGACAAGTGAAAGTGGTCTTTTCTTGGTCTTCTAGGGAAATTTTAATATGCGTGTAACCACTAAATCCATCAAGGAAAGAGACATGTTTTTACCTGCCAATGTATCTAGGACTTGAAATAAAACAAAGAGGAAAGCGGTCCTTCAAAGTGCTTTATTCAATTCTCTATAATCAATACAAACTTTCCAATTCCCATTTTTCTTTGGGAAAATCACGTTTGGTGAGACTTGTTGGTTGTCAGGGATGGAATAAACGAAATTTACATTGAGAATTTTTTTCAATTCCTCCTTCACTATCTCCATGAAAGAAACATTCATTTTCATTGGGGTTGACGAATGGGTTGACAATCATCCTTGATATGGATATAATGAGTACAAAGATTAGGACAAATCCATTTCATTTTAGTATATTCTCAAGAAAATACACTGCTATGCTTCTGCGGTAGCTCAATTAACTGATTTCTCTGTGAATCTTCTAGCCTAGGATTGATGTTAAGTGTTCTTCCTGGGCTACTTTACATTGGAATAGTGCATGTTTAGGATATGGTGTATAGAGAGGAAGGAATAGAGTTGAATTGTAATGATAAATTAGTTAATGGACAACCTTCTTTAGAGCACTTGTCCAAGATATGATTATAGGATGAAGAAAATGGATGCTAAAATGAATAAGGACAGGCTATAAAATCACAAATTAGATAATCCTTAGTCTTGTCCTTAAAGGTTAAGGCTTGGTCAAGTGTAAGTAGTGGATGGACAAATTTTTCATTACCATCCTCATTATCAATCCATAGAGGTAATCCTTTTAGTGGAGTCTCTGTGAGACATGGTCATATCTCCATATCTACAACCAATGTATGCATCTTCCATTGCCAACCATGGTCTGACCAAAATTAATGGGTAGCCACGCAAAGGTTGGATTTTAGTTTTAGCACCATGAATTCTACTGGGTATTCCCAAGAATCAACAGAAACCACTACATCCTCCAATACTTCTTGTATTTAGTAGTGTATCGATCAATCAACTAAATAACTGTAGGATTTTGGCACAATTTTAGCAAAATAATTTTTTCCATAGTCTCTTTGGTCATGTCATTGATGGTAGTTCTTAAGTTAATTAAAGTATTTTCTATTAACATATTATTGATATGGACATTGACTATAGGGATTCCTCGATCTACATACTTCGTCGTAAAAATCTTCCCAAGCATCAAGTCAACTAACTTACCAATTACTTGAATGGTTTGAGGATCTTTCCTTTTCCTTCCAGGATTCCTAAGGAATAATTTAAAAACAACTTTAATATCTATAGAGATATCTTTGATCGCTTGAAACAAAGTAATTTTTATACAAACATTTTGAATCTCTCCCATGAAAACTCAAGATGAATAAGTGGTTCGTCCAAACTTATCCTCTCTGGATAGGGAGGAGTTTGAGAAACATCAAATGGTTGTGGTTGATTTGTAGTTCCTAGGAAATTGGTCTACACTAGAGTAAGAGGTTGATCAGTGTGATTAGTATCCTTTCTTGGCTGGGTAGGAACTTCCTCATACTCTTGCTCAAGAATGATGGGAGAAATCCTATTGATTACTTTCCCTGATAGTAAATGGAAATCTTAGCAATCAATGGGGGAACTAGAATATGTGGGTTAAGCAAGTAGTTTAGTGTTGTAAGCAAGTTGAATTACTTTATTATCTGGGTTAGGAATAGGTTGTCTAGATATTTGAGGAGGTTGATTAGATGGAAACTATAATTTTTGTCATGGAGGAGGTTGTTGTTGTGGTGGGTATTGTTGGATTGACGGTTGTGGCACATTTCCAAAGAGAGGACCTGACCATCCTTATTGCCAAGGTTGGTTTTGAGCTTGTTGAGGAAGCCATTGTTGCCAAGGCATGGGTGAATACTAGTTTTGGGGATGGGTGAATACTAGTTTTGGGGAGGATATTGAATGTTAGCAGAAAAAAAAAACAAATTATTCAGATGGATCTTGCATCATACCTAGTGGTCAAGGCTTCCATGATCATTTTTTAGCAATAAATAAATATGCTCGATCCCTTTGTTAGATCCTTGGTTTGTTATCTTTAATTATGGTAATGAAGGACAACAACTGGTTTCATGATTTTGCTCATAGATAACACATATTTCCACATTGTTGCGTGAACATTATTGTAGAGGGTGTTTCTTTCAACATTTAGAAAAAAATATTGCTAATTCCAAGTCCACTTCATCATGCCTCTTCTTGGATTTCATTTTATCCAACTGTGAAATAAGAGAGCTGAGAATATTAATCTTGAAATTTTCTAATAGATTTCCAATTTCAACTTGGGTAACTCCTCCCCCAGCTAATTTGGTGATTCTAGAAACAACATCTCTAAGACCTTTACCATGTTTTGCATTACCTCAAGAGTAACACTTGCATAAATGAAAAATATCCTCGTAGGATAACTGGGAAATATCCCCTGCCACCATCAAATTCTGCAAATCAATACATTCATCTCAAATCCCTCTTAAGAGAATGATCCGAAGATTATCTGGATCCAATTTGTTCTGCTTTGACTGCTATAGCTTATATTGGAATCTATCAACATAATCCTCTAGGATTTCATCTTCTTTTTTAGTCATTTAAAAGATTTTTTAATGAAGTTTTCTAGATTTTTAATAATCTTGATATTTCTTCAAAAATGTTTGTCGCATTTCATCCCAATTTGGATGGTATTCCCTCCAAGCCCCATGAACTAGCGAAGATACGTGTCTTTGAGAGTAGCAGGATATAACTTAATCTTTCGATAATCTGATCAGTAGTCATGCCTTCAACAAAGCACATCAAAATCGAAGAAGGAAGGGTATAGATATTCAATGACCAAGCCATGAAAATTTGGTAGAGTAGAGTGTGGAATGTTCTTCATTTGTGCCATTCCTTCAACATCTTGAATTGGAAATTCAAAATTCATAGGGTTCGGCTTATCTAAAATTCCCCCTTCTACTTCTTCCATGTTCATATTCGACAAATTGGATTTTCCTAGTGCCATAGATTACTTTGAAGGAACAAATTCTATGGTAAATTCTGGCTCTTGGACAAGATTTCCTTGGAATTCTAGGCCTTCTTGACCACTTATCAATTCTTCTATGTCTACAATAGATGGTATCAATACAATATCAATAGTGGAACTAGCTCCAATATTGGTCAGTATAGGATTAAATTCAAAAATTCCTTTGTTGGAAGCATATTGGGATTCAATTGGTACCCACATTTTTCCTCCTTTCATTGATTTTCCTACCAATGTGTTAGTAAGTTGGGTGGCTCTTACTGCACCATGAAATTTTCCTTTAGAGTCTTGTATTCCATTCGTGCATGTTATATGCAATGCAAAACACTATGCATGAAATCTAGTAAAGGGGTATGTCGACAATTCCCCAGAGTCAATTCCCTTACCATGTGTTATATAAATCAATACAAAGAAAGTTCTCTAATATTTTTGGCATATCCTTGACAATGATGCCAAAAACCATAGGTGAATTAATCTCATTGTTATAGCAGTGTGAATGATAATCTGCTTGTGCATTTAACATGTCAACCTATGGGTCTGTAAATTTGCAAGACATCATGCACTATATATGCAAAATATAGAGAGCTTCTTCATGTCTGATTCTTAAATTTTGGAAACTAAACAATAACTCCTAAATTCTACTCAATTCCTATTTGTTTCAAATGATCAATGCGATCACACATTTACTAGAAGACTTCACTTCATTATTTATATCTCAATTTGTAGAATCATGAATATTGAATAAGAAACAAGTTTTTGATACAATTAATTCCTTTAAACAGTTTATGGATTCCGGATTAAATGACAAAGATGAGGAACAAAGTTTAGCTATTGAATTCCAAAGCTTAAAACAACTATAATGACTAATGCTTAAATTCAAATGAACAAAATGAGGAAGTGAATATATCTAAGAAACTAAGAAACTTTGTACTTGCGGAGTGGGTCTTTCGATCATGGAACAAAGGGATAACTAAAAATCACAATTGTAAGAAATCCAATGGAGACATGAATTCAATCAAGAAAGAGTTTTTACATCCCAAAACAATTGACTTCCTATGTCATACTATGTTCTCTCTACTAGTGTGATTTGTAATTCCTCTATATGTATGTTAGCAAGGATGAATATCCCATTTTTATAACATGATTACAAAATAGATTTTAAATGAACGTGCTTGATAATCAAAGATTCTCAAGGTGTTCCAACAACTTCAATTATAGATTCCTTAAATCAACATGGTATAATTAATTTTCTTAAAAAATATAAGTTGTAAGGAGTACATTCGGTTATTAATCATTCAATGTGAAAGTATATACCAAATAGCAGTTTTATAATTACATTGTGTACCTTCAACCATATTACAGTTGCAATTAATCTTTTCATGGTCGAGATAACCATTTATAAATTCAAATATACTCCTCAGCATCCGGGGCATAGGATTTGCAATATCAACTCACACATAGATTTACAACATAGGATTTGCAACATCAAAGTGAAATTCGATAACCCTACATTGATCCATAGTAGGGGCCTATAGTGATCTATGGCATGGGTCTATGGTGATTTGTACCATTGTTTGTAGTGATCCATAGCACGACCTATAATGATTTGCAACACGGGCCCAAAGTGATCTACAACAATGATATGTATCAAATCCAACTTGATTGATTATTCAACATAAATAAATACAAAGTAAATAATCCTTAATTTACGATTTAATTATAATTCAAAGGAAGCTTCCAGAGTTTATGACAAAGATTACCTTGAGCCTTGAATTCATGAATTGGGCATAAAAGGTGCAAAAAGGAATATAAGAAGAAAAGGAAAGGGCAATTGTGTTGGAAAAATGATGGTTGAAAAGAGGTAAAAATGAAGCTTGTCATAAGGCTTCAAAGTCATATGGTTTATATGGGATAAGGCTTATAAATTTAAGGTTAGGGTTGATATGGGTTGTAGAGATTAGGTTTTAGGGGTTAGGGGTGTGACACATGTTATGGGTTAGGCATCAAAGGGGTTAGGATTATAAGGTTTAGGTGTTATAAGGGGATAAGTTAGGGGTTATATGGGATAAGGTTTAGGGGTTATAAGGGTTATGTGTCTAGGTTGATAAGGGTTCTAAAAATTATGTGTCTAGATTGATAAGGGTTATAGGGGTTAGAGGATATATACATTATATGAGTTATAGGGGTTATAGGATCTAGGGGTTAGAGATTAGGGGGTAATAGAGGTTATAATGGGTGTTAAAGGTGATAGGAGATATCCAAGTAATGAGTAATAGGTTATAGGGTTTATAAATTGGGAGTTATGGGAATTTAGGTTATTAGTTCGATATGTTAAGGATTATAAATTATATTTGTTAGGGATTTAGGGGTTAAATTAGTTAGGGATTATAAAGGATTGGGGTGATAAGGGTTAGTGTTATAGATTTTAAGGGTAGGAGTTATAGAGGTTACAACGATTAGGGGTGATAAAGTTTATACAAATTAGAGATTAACTTTGAGTGATATAGTATATACAAATTAGGGATTAACTCTGAGTGATATAGTATATACAAATTAGGGATTAAATATGAGTGATATAGTATATACAAATTAAGGATTAACTCTAAGGAGTTCTAAGAGTTACATGGGTCTAAATTATTGGGCTAATAGGGGTCATCGGTTATAAGGTTATATGTTAGGGGTTAGAAGTTATGGATTATAGGGATATATATGGAGTAGGGGTTATAGGGTTTATAAGGATTATAATGGGAATGATTTATAGGGGTTAGGGGTGTAGGGTTAGGTGTCAAGGGTTAGTAGATATGTGTAAGGGGTTATTAGGGTTAAGGATTATGGAGGTTATATGGGCTAGGAATTATGGGAGTTATAAGGGTTAAGGTTAATGAGTTATAGAGGTTTAGTGGGTTAAGGTTTGTATGTGTTATGGGTGATATGATTTATATGGGATATGAGTTAGGTGTCAAAGCTATAATATGTACTAAGAGTTACAAGTGATAGGGGTTGTAGGGGTTAAGGATTGAGGGTTTGGATTTATAGGAGTTATATGGTTTAGGTGTTATAGTTAATAGTAGTAAAGGGTTAAGGGTGATATGGTTTAAAGGAGCTACACAAGTTTACGTGTTTAGGGGTTATAAGTGTTATGATTTCTAGAGGCTATATGATATAATGATGCATAATGAACAAATTTCAAAATTTAACATTTACTAAAAAACATTATGTAAAAGAATGTTATTTTTTTTTTTTATCTTGTTTTGGTATGACTATGGATTTAATGCAACCAAATGGGAAGAATTTTCATAGACATTTATTGGGTCATTAAAGTGAACATAATTGTTCATAATAGAAATCCAATATATGGTCATTAATAGAGATCCTAACACATTCATTAATAGAGACATTAATTTTCAAGGTTGTAATAATGTGATGAATATCAATAGGGATATTTTCCTCATAATATATGGGCTTGCAATAATATCCAAGGAAGCAACCAATAGTCAAAATAGCTATGATTTCATGCAACAATTAGGGAGAAGTCATTTTTTGGGACATTTATCTAAGGGAAAAACACGAAGTAGTGCATCCCCACCTCCAATCTTTGGAACATTAAAAAGGTTTTCCTTTAGCGTAAAAATTGGTACTACAAGTTCCACATTATGGAAAACACCTTCACATTGGATGTGTTTATCGAATCAGATGCTTGAGGTATTTTTCATAAGTATGTAAGTGAAGAATCGATCTTTTAACTTGCTTGTTACATCGGATGTTCATTGTACTTCCAAGATCAATAATCGCTAGGACCATTTTCCTGTTGGATGGAAGGAAAATAATTAAGGTCTCTAGATGAGTAAGTATGGTTGTTATAACAAATATTGAGGGTTTTGTGATGTGTATTTAAGAGATAGGAATTAATTTTATGGCACATGATCATTATTTGGAATTCATATGCATTATTCCTAGTAGCTTAAGAATCTTAGTTAATTTAGCGTAAATATTTAGCCATTTAAAGTTTTGTAGGTGAACAAATATGACCTTTAAATTCGCTATGAAAGTATCTATAACAAAGATATAACAAGGACTTAATTTTAATTTAAAACATACAAATTATTAATATTCATTTTTATAACAAAGACTTATTTATGATTTAGGACATACAAATTATGCATAATCCTTTTTACTTATTGAAAAAATATTCTTTCTAAAAGATTCCATATAAATTTCTACTCTTTTAAGTACCGCAATGTCTTTTTCTAAAAAAAAATTGAAGTTAAAAAAATCTTGTACCTCTTTTCTAATTTCTAACTTCAAGTTTGATATGTATATCTAGTGTGAGAAGAAATTTTTCCTTGCACTCTAGAACCTAAAATCTCACTATAAATTATTTTCCTTGGACTATAGAACCTAAAATCTCACTATAAATTGTTTTCCTTGGACTATAGAACCTAAAATCTCACTATAAATTGTTTTCCTTGGACTATAAAACCTAAAATCTCACTATAAGTTATAAATTATAGTAGATACCTTTGTTTTTGTTTTTTTAAACTTGATTGCATCAGTTAAACATTGTAAAGTCTATTCTAGTTTTAATAATGTGAAAACAAATGCTTTAGTTCTCCCTTGGTCACAAATTTATTCTAATCATTTTAGACATTATTATATTTGTTTCCTCTTTATTCACTCATGGTATTAACAGACATCCACGCTTCACTATTTTCACAAATCTCAAACTTGAAGTTATGAGACCAACTTGCAATGTGTCCCTATTCAAAATTAACATTACCATTATAAGAACTAAATTATTGAAAATAACAATCACAAATCTTAAACTTGAATTTGTGAGACCAACTTGCAATGTGTCTCTATTCAAAATTAACATTACCATTATAACAACTAAATTACTATGTGTCTCTATTCAAAATTAACATTACCATTATAACAACTAAATTACTGAAAATAACAAGATAAGGAGTGAAATTCAAATAATAAAAATATAAATATAAAAAAAACAAAAATAATGGGAAAACCCACATATTCAAAGGTGAATTACACCTAATCTAGTAGTCTAGATAAATGGAGGGAATTTCCCCACATATCGAAAGGTGGATTGCACCTAACCTAGTAGTCTAGATCAAATGGAAGGAAGATTTTCCAATAAATTTTTTGATTATATTTCTAAACTATGTAAAAGTTCCAAAAGTTCCAAATAAGAGGGGAAAACTATTATCTATATATAAAAAGGCTTTTTTTTTAATCCATGTCTCACTCCATTTATATGTGATTAAGCTTCAAGGTGTTGAAGATCAATGTTTAATTCATAATTTTGGTTATGAATAACATGCAAATAAAAGGTTAAAGTGATTGATTGTATTTAAATATGTATGTACTAACATCATCGCTGAAATTATATTTAGGGATTTTAGTTTGAAGGTTATATAGATCTCACTATTGATATTTTTTTATTATTTTGATTGAGACTAATGGTTAAGAACATGTGTTTTCTCCTAAAAAGTCATAGATTCAAATCCATAAGGGGGTAAGGTATATATTTTTTTCCATAAGAAAAAAAACTTTTATATTCATAGGAGAATATACATGTTACAATCTTTCGTGTCAAGCCTCTGTAGGATTTCTTCAGGGACTATACTATCTATACACCTGACTATATCAAAACAAGGCTATAAAGGATTTTTCAAAAAGCTACTATAGTCCGTTCAAACTATACAAAAAACATTTACAACCTTACAAAAAGTAAAACTTCTTCAGAGACAAAACTCAACTTCGATTTTTGTTCCTTCAAAAAACTCATAAAAACCAAAGGCTCCTTTTTGTAGCTGTAGAGCTTCCTTTGAGAGTTCATATGCTTTTGAATTCAGTTCCCTCAAGATGTGCTAGAAGGAGAGCCATTCAAAGTTTCTGAATGTGAGTTTGATATCTCTTAGAAAAGAGACTAATCTAGGGTTTTGAATAGTATTAATTCCTCTTTCCCAATATATCACCAACTTGGAGTCACCGAAAACCTATAGCTTTGAAAAAAAAAAAATCTTTTACAGTTTCCAGGAGGGTCCATAGTGCTATAAGTTCCTCTCTATTGTTTGTTCTGCCCCCTAGTGCATATCTAATGTGAATATAATGGATGTGGCTAATGAAAAGAACCACCCCCACTGCACAGGTTGGGGGGTGTCTTTGACTGGCTCTTTCGAAGAAGCCCCACTGAATGGTGTAATCAATGGGGGGTGGTATCACTATCCGGGTTTTACTTTCCCTCAGTTCTGCCTTGAACTCTTCGGCTTGACTTAGTGAGATTGTTGCAGTGACCTCAGGCGTCACTAACTTGTCTTTAAATACAACACTATTTTTGTCCCACCAGATGTTGGAGATCATGATTCTTGGGAGACCTGCATATAAGGAGATTGATCTGTCTTGGATCCAAGATCTAAAATATTCCTCTACAGAGCCCTGGTTCCAATTAGCCTTGGATTTCAACTGTTCTTTTAAAACCTGCACAATATTCTCTGCACAAGAACAAGAGATAAAGAGATAAGTAATGATTTCTTGATTTTCTTTGCAAAGAGGACATTTGTTAGGACTACACCATCCTCGTCTAAGACAATTGTCCCAAGTTAACAATTTGTTGTTTAGTGCAAGCCATAGAGTTAATTCACATCTAGGAGGAGCTTTGAGTTTCCAAAGGGGCTTCCACCACCATTTCGGGTGAAGCACAATGTTATCTTCCAACCAAGCTTTGTATCCCAATTTGACCAAAAAGGAGTTGTTTTGAGGGTTTTTTGACCAACAAAGGGAGTCTTCCGAGTCTCTGTCAAGGGAAATGAAATTTTCACATAAGAGGGATATAAAGGAGTTCCATTCATCTCGCATTGCTTTAAGGAGATCAAGAGAAATTGCGCTCTTCCACTGTAATATCCCTCGAATCTGAGGAAAACCAGTGTTTAAATCCCTCAAGAATCAAAGATTTTTATTTTTGAGAAAAAGGAGTAGGGGAGGAGAGAGTTTGTAGTTGTTTTTGGCTCCCAACCACTGGTCTTCCCCCAATCTCACATTTTCCCCATTTCCAATATGCCAAGCTGTCTAGTTACCAACGAGGGGGAAGTCTTCCACAAGATATTTCCAAACAATTAAGCCTTTGGAATATTTTAGAGGCTCTCAAAACCACTCTGAAATGGATAAGGTGAGAAAGTATTTGGAGTTCATGACTCTTACCCAAAGAGAGTTTCCTAGGGTTACTCTCCAAAGGTTCCTTCCTGCTAGGGCTTGGGCAAAAAGACGAATATTCTTTAAACCCCATCCTCCCATTTCTTTAGGTAGAGCGATTGAATTCCAACTGGACAGATGAGTGCCTCCAGGAGAGTTTTGTCCTGCCCACAAAAAGTGAAATCTTATACGACGCATATGATCTAGAATTCCTTTAGGGATTGAAACTATAGAGTTCCAATAAATGAGAATACCTTCTAGGATTGCTTTAATTAGCACTAGTCTTTTGCCTCTTGAAAGGAGTCTATTGACCCAAATGGCTATCCAGGCCTCAAATTTTCTGATTATCTAGCTCCAATCTTCTTTCCTATAATAGTTTGGTTTTAGGTTGAAGCCCATGTACTTGAATCCTTCAGAAAGAGGTTTCCTTTGGGCAGGAAAGGAGCTGGCGATGGAGAAATATTTTGTTGCCGCGCAATGATTAAGAATTAGACACGATTTTTACATGTTTACTTTCATTACTATTGTGCTACAGAAGAGGTTTAAAATAGTTTTGAAGAAATTCAAGTTCCTTTGAGAACCAAAGAAGCTGCAAAATATGTCATCTACAAATAACAAATGAGTCACTGATTCAGATTCTGAGATTGTGATTCCTCGTAGAAGGCCATTGGACTGGGCCTCCTTTATCAATATGCTAAGTGCTTCTGCAACAATCATGAATAAGATGGGAGAAAGGGGGAAACCCTGTCAGATACCTATAGAAGATTTGAAGAAATGGGATGAATCTTCATTGATAAGGACGAGAAAGGAGGCACTTTGAACGCACCCCATAATCCAGTTAACATATTTTAAGCACATGCCCATTTGGAGTAGTGACAGCCACATAAAGTTCTAGTTTACTCGGTCATAGGGTTTGGAGAGGTCCAATTTTAGGATGGTTTCCTTAAGATTTCATTTTTTGACAGAGTGGAGTACTTCTTGTGCGATGGAAACTGCATCATGAATTTGTCTATTATGAAGGAAACCAAATTTTTCTTCCCCTATAAAAGCACTTAGCATTGTGTTGATGGGTCTTAAATCCCTTGACTCAACAGTAGGAACCAAACCCGCCACCGAGGCCCAATTAGACTCTGCAATGTTTAAAAATGGAATGGTTCTCCATATCTTGCGATCCGACCAATTTATCGATGGGCTTTGTGTTTTCTTGTGCAGGCTCTTCCTTTAGTTAGGATTGTTCTCTTCTGTATTTTCTCTTGGGTGGGGCTGATATGAGAGATGCAAGCCAATATAAACAAAATTGAAAAACAACAAGATTAAGTTTTAACTATTGGGGAAGAGGCTAAGCTTGGGATAACCCATTGCTCAACATGAAGACAATTACTTTATACCACATGCCTAGTACTAATACATTAACCATGTGAGCATCCAATTACTGTCTGAGAAACTAACTATCAGAAAGAAAGCACATATGTAATAAGATCACGACAAGAAAATAATTCATCTACCATAACCATTCATCACATAAAAACACAACGATTTATTTTAATCATTAAAGAAAAGAACATCAAAATCAAAACATTGCACCAGATAACTTGACAATAGAATTAATTGCTCTTACTCATTACAACATAATTCATGCAACATGATAGGAAGTAGTTCTTCTCCAAGTCCAATCATATGATTGGACTTGGAGAAGAACTACTTCCTATCATGTGGCTAGTTCCTTTAGGGCAATGGCTAGTTCCTTTAGGGCGGTGGCTAGTTGCTTTTCATCCCTCCTGGCTCTATCCAAGGTGGCATCTGAGAGGGCCTTTCCTACTTCGATCAGTTCAAACGTCCAGGCATCTGCTGTGTTGATCAATTTCTCCTCTGTAGTAACTAAGATGGAGTAATCCAATGAGATCCTTCTTTTCTTTGCAGTCCTTTGAACAATGACCTTTCTCTTTTGATCATAGGAGATCGCATAGATATATGCTACCTCGTCTACTAGCTCTGGTATCTGTTGATCGCCCCATGTTAGCTTGTTTCCCAAACTACTGGTGGTGTATATTTGTTCAAGATTGGGCTCTCGAAATTTCTCGATGTGCCTTGTGGGTCCGACTTCTACTTGTCGCTCATCGGGGATTTGAGTATTGGGCAGAATGGAGGTGTCGGGTACAGACTCATTACTTACTTGCTCGTCGGCCACAAAACTGTTGATTTCCTTTTACAGGGATCCTTTCTTTGTCTCCTCCGGTTCAAGCTCGTCATTCGGATCCGCTTCGATTTCCGATTCATTGGGTTTTTTTGTGTCGAGGCCACTTTCAACTTCTGTTTCCTTTTGTGAGACCTCCTTATCTTGAACTTCAGGCTTAGGGGAGGAAACGTTCTCAGGACCTTTTTCCTCTTGGACACGTATAGGGCAGTTGTGAGATGGTTCTGGGATATTGTTGTCGCTATATATATGTATAAGTTTGTTAAGGGGATTAGGCACTTGTGTTTCTATCGACACCCGACCTGTCTCTGTTTGATTTGTCCTACCCACAAGGGAATTGACTGGCGATGTTTTGGATCTAGTGTTGCCTAGCCCGTTGGTGTCCCCAAGGTCTGTGGTATCGGGGTTTCTTGACTCCGTCGAGCTTCGTTCTAGAGTACCAGTTGGAAGCACGGGTGTTATGATAAGGTACAGATCATCCTACATCTGTTTCATTAGCAGCTGGCTTTGCTGGTACAAAAGTTCACCCATCCCCCGTGAGCTTGAATTTCATGGAAATCCCTTATTTGTACCGGGGATTCTTGATAAACTCTCGCTACTTCGATGCCTTCTTGGGGATCGCCTATTTCTTCCCTGATTCAGATGCTACAGTTCCTTCCCGGGTCCTGAGAATTTCTTGAGTTGTCTGCTACAAAGAAATCGCTTGCTCTTCCCAACTCATAGATTTGAACCTAGTTGTTTGAGGATCAACCCTCCTTGACGCCACTTCATTCCAATCTTGAGAGTTTTCGGTGAAAATTTCATCCTCTAACTAATCATGGGCTTAAGGCCAACATGATGATACCTACGATGCATTTTGTAGGACCAAGCCTTTGGGAGTGTGTTTTTGAAATCGACCAGTTTGGAACTGGAATTCTAGTTAACTTATCCCTTCTTGCTTAGCATGCGCGATATCTTTGACCATGTAGAAGCCAATATGAAACCCATACGGAATGAAGGCCCGCTTCTTTTCCTTTACTAAACTTGCATTGTATCCTTGCAGGATGGTTTGGTAGGAAATTTCCCCTAATACTAGTTGGTCAGGAACATATATGGGTAACAAATGGGGTGCCCATGTGGCTCCGAAAACCCTGCTGTAGGTTTCGCGCTCGTCTAGATACCAATGACCCACTTTTGATATAACCATTTTTGCTTCTTCTGATAGCCTAGGGCACTCTTTCCTGAACAACAAAAAATAGATGCGTGCAATAAAATGGTCATAGATAAGATCATAGGATTTTTTGTATGTATTTTCCCATAAGATGTTGAAGTATACATGGACCGGGAGCTTCGAGGAGTGCCAGTTCAAGTTCATTCCAGAGAAAATGCTCCTGGCGCAGATGATATCTAACATATACGAGGCCATGTAGAAGGAGGGGGTTTCCCCCTCTTTCGACATTTGGCCTTGTCTTATGCAGGTGCTTAGCTGTTTGGAGATGATGGCACCCCAATTGAAACCCGTGCCTGAAATGGCCACCGTATAAGCTAGGGGCATCCAAGCCTCTGAAAACCGGGAGAAATCTTTCTCCCCATGCAACCTACAAAGAAGAGCCATCAGGTATATGTATGGTTCCCTTAGATTGGTTGTTGGATACCAGCCAACAGTCCAGTTCGTGAATTTTTTGTCTTCCCTCCACCACGACACCATGATTTTGTTGGTATCGTGTGGTGCATTAAAACTCAAAATGAAATCAGTGCTCATCTTTTGTTCCGACTCCCTGACCTTGTAGTAACTATGAACCTTTGATGGAAAGAAAACCCTGACGCATCCACCATTATCATCATTAACCAAACATTTATGCGCATCGGTGTGGTCAATGAGCCACTTTAGGAGATCGATGCAAGGAAACATCGAAGTTTGGCTTGCCACCATGTGTAGATAAGCCCTATGGATGTTTGGAAGGACATCATCATCGAGTTTCCTTGTATCAGGATCTTTGTGCGGGGTATACTCGAGGGGTTCTTCTTTCTTGATTTTCTTAAACAATTCTTCCCAGCGAGGGAATGTTGTTTTGGCTCCAATGCTTGCCTCCGTGTCTCCGAAGGCCAAGGGTTGGACGAAGGCCTTCTTGGTTGTTTTCTTAATGACATACACCAGTTTGGGGGTGAATTATAATTGTCTTGCAACTTCTAGGAAGGATCCCTCTCATGCTTCTGGTTCTTGTGGCTTTGGCGCTCTTGGGGATTTCCTGGTGGAGGGTTTCTTCGGAGGCATTGTTCCTGCAATTAAAACAACCTTTAAACATGTGTACAGAGAAACGTTGGGTTGTGAACATAAAACTGAAGCATAAAACACCATAAGTGGATACATACTTGTAATGCTTGCTAAGATATTTGTCTAATACTCACTGAACTTTGGATGACTTCTTCGAATTGTTAGCCTTGCTCCTCTGTTTGTTCTGAAATATTTGCCCGTGCAGAATAGGATCATACACAATGACTTTGAACGAATATAACTGGAGAGACTCTATCCATCGTATCAACCAGTTAATACGAGTAATAAATGCAATTCAAAATAATCTACCATCGGTTCTCCACAATTAAATTCTAACTGGTTGACAACAGAGGCACGGAGGTAGATGCATTGTATTGGCAAGATTAAACGGTTTCTTTTGATTCGCGCATGGATTAACAACTAATGCGCGATCCACAATTTTACTAACACTTTAAATGCATCGTACCTAACGAATCTAAGGGTTAAAATGTCTCGTCACATTGTGTCTTTCCGGCGTGGAGGTCGGGGATCGGTGATCGGGGAAAGTTTTAGGTGCGCAACTCCTTGGCGGGTTATCATATTCGTTACCTACCATCGCTGAAAATGTTTAAGGAGTCGGCGGTCAGTGATACCACTCCTCCCCTCGCATGATGCTTACTTTTTCGTTTTCCTGTCGAAGCCAAACGGATCAGTCTTCGGCGATACCCCTGCCAAAGTTCAATCGCAAAAAGAAATACTTTCGTTTGTCGGCACTGATGAAGATCGACGCTCGGCTATTTTGAACTTCTCAAACGATTTTCGTCACCTTTAATCTTTACCGATGCCGAACTCCCTAAGCGCGTTGGGGAAAGATTTAGTTTGCCGATTCCTTAAGTGGTTGTTAAGTACCTTTTAATGGTTAAGATGATTCTTTGTTGTATGTTCAAGAAAAATTAAAAAATTCAAACATGAAACATAAAAGATAAGTGCAGACATCAGTTTCATACTGACGGCAAAATAGACAGTGCAAAGAATCAAGTGGTACCCAAAAAGAAAAAAATGGACATAGACTTTTTAGGGTGTGTTGAGTGCTCAACAAATGGCGATTCACTGGGAGAAAGTAGAATCCCTGTTCCTCCTCTATGGCTTGAATGATACAGAAACTGATGGAGAATATCAACTGGTCTTAAATCGGAACCTCTTAACCTTTACATATGACATCCTTCGGTTGATGCTTTCGGGTTTGTATGTGGGGTTTTAACCTCTTTCCTCCTTCGTTTCCTTTGACCCTGACTCATGCCCCCTTTTTTACAAAGTTTAGCATAGTATTCACCGACATGAGGCCTTTAATTACCTCTACTCACCTGCTTCGGTGTTGCTCTGTTGCCAACGAGCATTCATAGCCCCAATGGAGTCACCCCGACATCACAGACCTTGCTCCGCTGCCAGCGAGCATCCATAGCTCCGGCGGAGATATCTGCATACCCTCTCCTACTATTCACTCTTTTGATAATATCAATTTTATTTCGGCATGATGCACTAAGTGAGTAGGAGAGAAGGATGTCTGTTTATTTTCTAGGTGAGAGAGTTAAGGTGGATGCTTCGCTAGCTCCGTCTTCTGGGTTTATGTAGTCCTTTCCGGCTTTCCTTATTTCCCTTGAGGTCTAACCAAACCACAAAGTAGAAATTTTTGACATTTCTTCGAAGTCGTTCAATTACTCCGGTTCAATAGAGGATTCCTCAAAGTAACCACAAGTTTTCCAGTGCTTCTAGTGTTTGTGAGTGAGCGATGAGTTAGGAACAGGGTCTGCTACGTTGCATGATCTTAAGACCAACCATCGTTTTACCGGACATACCTTCAAAAGTACAGAAAGCTAGGAAGAAAAGAAACAAAAAAAGAAGTATTTGCGCAATCGTGAATATATTCAACAAAGAACGTAAAGCACACATATTTATTTATATATTATATATATATATATATATATATATATATATTATATATATATATATACATATATATATATATTATTTTATTGGAAGTATTGTTTTAGGGCTTGGCCATTCACTGGAAGGGCATCAGGTTCCCCCCTCAGACTCTGCAACCGATAAGTGCCTGCCTTGATTTTCTCAGCTACCTGGAAAGGTCCAAGCCATAGACTTTGAAATTTAGAATGTTTCCCTTTTGGTTCATTTTCTCTGTCCCAATTCAGGACTAAGTCTCCTACTTCAAAATTCTTTTCTTTAGCCTTATGCTTATCGAACCATCTTTTCACTATTTGTTGGTGAGCTAGGAATTTTGACTTAGCCTTTTCTCTCTCTTCTTCCAGCATGAGTAGAGTGTTAATCCTTTGTTGCATGGCCGATGAGGGTTCTTCATTGGAATCTTGGGCCAGCTAAAGTGACGGGAGATAGAGTCCATTTGGGAGGATGAATTCTTTCCCGTAGACCAAAATGTATGGGGAATTTCCTATAGCTTCCTTGGGTGTGACCCTTGTTGGGTATGTGTTATATTCTTTGCATGTGTGTGTGTGGGCGCATTAGATATGACAACTACGTCTGACGATTCCTCGTACTAGTGCTCTGTTTGTGCTGTGTGTGCCAGACACTTTGACTTAGCCTTTTCTCTCTCTTCTTCCAGCATGAGCAGAGTGTTAATCCTTTGTTGCATGGCCGATGAGGGTTCTTCATTGGAATCTTGGGCCAACTGAAGAGATGGGAGATAGAGTCCATTTGGGAGGATGACTTCTTTCCCGTAGACCAAAAAGTATGGGAAATTTCCTATAGCTTCCATGGGTGTGACCCTATCGGCCCATAGAGAATTATAGAGTAGATTATGCCAATTTCTTTGGTTATCCGCAACCTTCTTCTTTAATATCCTTACCGGGTTTTTATTAGTTGATTCAGCCACACCATTTCTCTGGGGATAGTAATTTGCAAAGTACTTGATTATGATTCCTTTGTCTAGAGAGAAATTCGTCAATAGGATGGAAGAAAAGTAAGTTGTGTTATCAAAGACTAGAACATAAGGGACATCAAACCTTGTGATCAACTTCTTTTCTATGAATTAGATCACTACCTTCTCATTTACATGAGATAGAGAGATGGCCTCTGCCCATTTCGCGAAATAGTTGGTGGCAGTAAGAATGTACTTGTGCAGTTTTGAGGAGATAGGTGTGATTTCTCCTATGATATCCAACCCCCACTACTCGAAAGGCCGAGTGATAGTAACATATTGGAGTGGGACCACCGCTCCTTTCTCCTTTCCAACACTTATTTGAGAAGTCTTAAAGTTTCTAGCGTAAGTATGAGCATCTTTGAACAAGGTGGGCCAATAATAGCCGGCTCTTAGGATCTTATGAGCGGTAGTGTTTCCTGCAAAATGTCCCCTGGCGAGGCCATCATGGAGTTCTTTTAGGACTTTTTCCGCGGCTTCTCATTCGAGACATCTTAATAGTACCCCATCGTAATTGATCTGGAAGAGCACCAAATTTATAAGAAGATATTGTGTAGATTTTAATCTTAGGTCCCTCCTTTCTCTAGGGTTGAGTTTTTCGGGACAAGTCTCGTGATGTAGAAGATAAGTTAAATCTTTATACCAGGAGTCTTGTCCTGGGGAGATTTATGCTACTTCACCACACCATAGTGCCATTTCATTCTCCCATCCGAGATCTTTATTTACTTGATCCTGGGCTTCAGCTGCAAGCTTGCACAACCCTTGTCCTTTTACAAGTTTGGCAGGTTTTATATCCAGATCAAATTCCTGGACTACCGCCATCCAGTTCGCTTTTCTTTCCCCCATTTCTTGATGGGTAAACAAGGATCAGACTGCAGGGTGAAGCACAATTACTTTAGTGTGATTCTTGAGGATGTAAGACCTGAAATTTTTTACTTCATTATAAATTGTGTAGGCTTGTTTGTCTACAACAGGATAATTGAGCTCAGCTCCTTGAAGATTAGTACTCATAAATGACATTGGGGCTTCATTTTTGTCATCATCCTTCTAAGTCAAGACTGCAGCTAGCGATTGGTCGGAGGCAAAAGTATAAAGGGAAAAATCCCTATTGAAATCGGGACTTCGCAACACCGGGGCCCGAGATATGGAAGCCTTGATATTGTTGAAGGCATCTTTTCGCTCATCATCCCACTTAAATTCGACATCTTTGCGAATGATCTTTTGTAAGGGTTTGATGATTTCTGCAAAGTCGGGAGTGAACTTCCTCACAAAATTGATTTGCCCGGAAAAGGACTGCATAGCTTTCTTGTTATGGGGTAATGGAAGTTGAGCTGTGGCTTTAATCCTTTCCGGTTCTATGCAAATCCATGCTTGAGATATAATGTGACCTAATAGTTTGCATTCCTCGACACTGAAGATAGTTTTCTTAGGGTTTAAGGATATACCATATTTCCTACACCTCTTGAAAATATGAGTCAAGTGTTGGATGTGCTCTTCTCTATTCTTTGAATACATTGTTACGTCATCTAGATACACTACCACAAATTTATTGATTAGTCCCTGGAAAACTACATCCATGGCTCTTTGGAAGGTTTATCCTGCATTAATTAACCTAAAAGGCATGCGCTTATAAGTGAAGGTTCCCCATTTGGTTCGGAAAGTGGTTTTTAAACGATCTTCCTATGAAACAAGGACTTGGTTGTAACCTAAGAAACCGTCTAGTAGAGATAAGATCTCCGAGTCAGACACGGTCTGCAGGAGTTGCTCCATCGGCAGGACTGAGTAATTTTCTTTTTCTGAAGCTCTGTTGAGATTCCTAAAATCTACGCATAGGTGGATCTCTCCTGAATTTTTCCTCACCGGAACAAGGTTCGCTACCCAAGTGGAATGCCTAACTTGAAAAATGATCTTGGCATCTAAAAGCTTCTTTAATTCCTGATACATGAGAGGTTCCAGGGATGGGTGATACTTTTGGAGCTTCCGTTGGAAAGGTTTCACTTCCGGTTTTAAAGGGATGGTATGTTGAATGATGCGGGTATCATACGTTTTCAAATCCCTATAGGACCACACGAAGACATCCTGGTATTGTCTGAATAATTTGAGGTAAGCTTTCCTCTCTTCCTTAGATATAGTCTTTCCTAGATTCACATTCTTTGGACTCTCTGGGGTCGCAAGATTTGTAGTTTCATGTAGGGGACAAGAGCTACCAGTCTTTGCGTTTTTGGGTCCCTTAAATCGCCCTTTCAGATCAAACAGATTTTCTAGATTAGCTATCCCTTTCGGGATTGGGTGACCCTTTGATTTATCCATAGGTTGTCTCATCCGAGGATCGGTTTCTGTGGATAGCTCTTGGAATTATTCATCATCAATAGCAAGATCTTTGAAATTTTCTTGGTTAGTTAAGAAGTTTATGATTTGGTCATCTCCTTCGAAGACTTTCCAATTGGAAATGTTATTAGGTATCGACGGTTTGTAGAGAAGCTCCATAGTGAATCAGGAGGCTTTATAATCTTCTAAAGGCGACAGCCTGGAAGCGGTTGTGGCCAAGGAGTCAGCAAGAATATTTTTTGTTCTAGGGATCGTAGTGATATTAAAAGCCTCAAATTTCTCTATTAACCTATTCACCTCCTGCTGATAGTTCTTCAGATGAGGATAATTGCAATGTATAGTAGTTATTACTTGTCTAACAATAATTTCAGAGTCTCTGAAAACTTTCAATTCTTTGATATCCAAATCTATGGCTTTACTTAATCCTTGTACCATAGCTTCATATTCAGGAGTGTTGTTGGTACATTCGAATTCTAGCCTACAGGACAAGAAATGGCATTTACCCATAGGATCGATGAGGATGCACCCTGCTCCAGACCCTTCTTGAGATTTAGATCCATCAAAATAGGGGGTCCAAATTTGTGAATGAGAATCGTTGTTTTCGTTTCCCTTATTAGTTCCTTGCTCCCCGACCTCTTGTTTCACAAGCTCTAGTGCCGGGTTTTTGCAGAAGAGGGTGTCTCCTGTCGGTATCGACGATTTCTCTTGAAAAATCAATTCAGAGTTTTGGGTAAGAGGAACATCGGATAAGAGGGGGGCGAAGTTTCCGAAGTAGGATTCGTAGGAATAATTGCCCAGTATGGGGAAATCTGTGGACGAGGGCTCGTTAGGGGTTTCTAAATCAGTGACCATATGTTTTAGATATCTTTGCCTGTCGATTTTGATCATGTTCTTGTGTCCCTTCAGGGGTAACCAAAAGTGTGCCCAGTCCGTACTAAAGTATCTGTTTAGTTTTTCATACCAATCTCGACTCAGTAATAGCCCATATGCCTCTGGGATATCTACTACATTAATGTCGATCACTTGCACAAACGTGGGGTGTGTCGATATTCTGATCATCACATCTTTGAGTTCTTCTATGACCTTGACCCGGGTCCTGTCAAGTTATATGACATGTTTATCACTCTTGAGAGGAACGACATTCAATTTCTTGCAAACAAACAAGGGCATGACGTTGGAGGATGCTCCAGAATCTACTAGACAGTTGTGAAGGTTTCTATTGAAGATTTCAAATGTTAAGAGGAACGAGGGAACAAAAGGTTTTTCCTTTCTACCTCCCGAACATGTATTCACAGTTGGTTTACCCACCAGATATGTGTGAGTCAAACTTCTTTCTGGGCCATTTCCCATCATTAGGTTTTCCGCAAAGTTCAAGGCATGTAACATAAAGTCTTTCTACTGATGGATCCTGCATATATCCATAACTGAAATATTTGCCTTTAGCTTCTTCAAATCTTCGACCACGTTGTAATCTAGTTTGGGCAATTCTTGGGTATGAATGCTTATAGGATTTTTATCGAGAGCGAAAGATGTTTTCAGGTGGTCGGGATTTAACTTACTTTGCGAGGCTCGGGTGGCGTCGGTATCTTTCGAACCGGTCGGGCCCTTACTGCGTGTTTGTATCACCGAAACTTCCATGGGTTGTTCCCGAGATTCAAACAGATTGTCGGAAGACATGATCATGTCAGGATCCCATATCAACATGGTTGTATCTCGTGGTGGGTCAAATTCTTCCTGGTCATCAATATTCATAACCGAACTGTTTGGCTGTTCGGTCAGGGAGACTTCATCTAGAAACCGATTGGCCATCAAATTCATGGCATGTACCCATTGAGGGCAGTCTCTTTCAGAGTGGTTTTCTTGATGATAAGTACAAAAAGAATCAGACGCAACATTACCTAGATCAATATTTAAGTTAGTTGGGGGAGGTTCAATTGCTTTGAAAGGAGGGTTTCTTTTAAAGAAAGGCTTATAGGGACTTTGTCCTTGGTTTCCCTCTCCTACATTTCTCTTCATGTCTATGATTTTGTTTGATAATTTTTTAACCATGCATTGTAGATTTTCTATATCTCCATTACCTTTGTTGGGAGTTTGTTCAACCGGTTTTCCTGACGATCTAGTCAAAAGGAGTCCTCTCCTGGGAGGGGGCTGAGTTTCTTTCTTTACTAGAGAGACATGGCCTTCTTTACATCCTTTCATATGGAATTCTATTGTTTTGGTCTCCTCAAAATTTTCCGCCAGGGTTTGCTTAGCGACTCTTTTTACAAACATAGAAATAGACGCTGGGAGTGCGTTGGCATAAACCTCGATTTGCAACTCTTGAGTTGGTTTTGTCACGGAATGGAATTTGTTTAAATGGTCATGAATCTCTAATTGAAATCTTTGACCCTCTCTTTCAGACTCATGGTGGTTGCGAATAACTCAGCCATCAGGGCTCCCGTAGTAGTTTCCTCTGCAAATTTATCTAGAAAATCTTTCTGGAACTTGGTCCAACTGGTTATAGATCCTACTGGCAAATTGAAATACCACGTGGAAGCTGAATTTTCAAACGTGTAGGGGAAGAGTCTGTAGACTACATCTTCATGTTGAACATTCATAAGTCTGATCATGAGTATGAACTTCTTGATATGATCTTCAGGTAAACCTGAAGTTTCAAGGTCATACTTAGGAAGCAACTTCTTCGGATGATGGGGAAGATTATGTATTCATCTAGGGATGACCACAGCGTCTTCGATTAACCAAGGCTGGTTGTTCTGAAGTGGGATTTCTCTTTCTTCCTCATGGTTATTATTACCCTCCATATCTTCGGAATCTGAGTCGAACTCTTCTTCTTCTGAAAAGTCATTTGGCTCGGAGATGTCACCGATTGGCATTTCAGGTATCAAATCAAGAGGTTATTGGATTTCAGTAATTG